>JAZEWU010000012.1:3396210-3408981 GCA_036362915.1 Geotria australis
ACGACAGAGAACGGAAAATCAGCAACACATTTTTTTTTTTGAACGTGAGTTGCCGGGTTGGTATTGGTCGTGAGTGGGCATCGAACTCGGGTGGCCTTTTGAAGCAAAGACAAAGACAAAGATCCCCCGTTTAGCCTTAACAGACTGTTGGGGCAAGTGCCGTTAGCGAGCACCTATGAAGGTCGACACGGCACACGACGGGGTGGGTGACCAGCACCACGCCCGGCCGCCTTTGTCTCCCTAGTGGCGATGTTTACACACTGCACTAGGTACTCATTTGAGGCTGAGTCGACCTAGGGGAGGCCCAGGGACCGGTTCAGAAAATCGTCACTGGTGTTGGCCTTGAGCGGGATTCGAACTCGGGTCGCCAGATTCGTAGCACACACACACACAGACACACCTGCAGCACACATACACACGTCAGTTCTTGGCAGCGAGTTCTCGATAAAGGCTGCCGTGATTAGCAACCCCTATAGAGCCGTGGAGAACACATTAAATTACTCTCCTTGTTTACGGGTTTAAGCTGATTCAGTGAAACATGAAATTGAGTGAAGGTTCTCGATTGTGACTGCCTAAGTGTGTGTGTTGTGCGTTCGTGTGTAGTGGGTAGCAGCAGCAGCGCGCTGCTCTACGAACCCGGCGACCCGAGTTCGATTCACACTCACGGCCAACACCACTGACGATTTTCTGAACCGGTCCTGGGCCTCCGCTAGGTCGACTCAGCCTCAAATGAGAACCTGGTGCAGTGTGTAAACACCGCCACTGAGAAGAAGGCGGCCGGTCCGTGGTGCTGGCCACCCACCCCCTCGTGTGCTGTGCCGGCCTTCATGGGTGCTCGTTAACAGCACTTGACCGTTACAGTCTATGGGTACATTTTTAAACGGTATACAGATGATGTGAATGCGATAGAATGTAAACACTGGGGTTTTTTTTACATCACCTAACCCCACAGTCTGTTGAGGCTATAATAATAATAATTTAACATTTATAACGCGCACATATTCATTCACTGTCGAAGGTACTCATTCGGCGAGAGAACGACTCAGAGGCGCGAGGAAAGCGCAGAGAGGCGGAGGAGGCAGCCAGGCGGTTTTGCCGGCACAATATTGCCACACACCGCTTCCTATATATTATGATGTTATCGGCCAAATAATTAATGAGTGGTTTTTTTTAAGTTGTGGGAGGAAACCGGACAACCCGGAGGAAACCCACGCAGAACAGGGGGAGAACACACAAACTTCACGCAGAAAGGCGCCCGAGCCGAGATTCGAACCTGGGACCTTCTTGCTGTGAGGCGCAGATGTTACCACTGCACCACCTTGCCTTTGCTGTTGTGTGTGTGTATGGGCGCGAGTGTTACCGCGTGTGTTTGGAGGAGCCGAGCGATGAGCTTTGAGTCCCACGGCCGGTGTGATTTGGGGCGCAGTCTGAGTTGGAGTCGGTTGTTGCTCTGTCAAAGAAAAGCACACGACGGGCGTATTACACTATCCGTCCAGGTTCGAGCGTTGGCAAAATATGATTGTTCTACCACCGGGAGAAACCGCCGCAGGTGAGTTCATCAAGCCGTCAGTCGGCACGAATGACGGAGCAGATTGTTGGCCACTGTTGTCACTGCGTCTTCATCATGCCATCATTGTCGTAACGACTATCATCACCGTCACTGCCTCCGCCACCACCTATCATTTACCATCATCAAAAAAGACAAATATCCCCCGTGTAGCCTTAACAGACTGCAGGGTCAAGCGCTGTCAGCGAGCACTTACGAGTGCCATTATCATCATCACCACCACCATCACAGTCATTACCCACCACGGCCACGACCACCACCACTACTGCCGTGACCGCTACCTCAATGCCAATCGCCGTTATCACTCACCCGCGATCAACAATTTGTTGGAATTGTTTGACCTTTTGGTCTTGTGCAACACTGTGTATTGCTGTTTACGTTATGATTACGGCTTACGTTGTACCCCCGCACAATGTAATGCTGTAAATTTGTTAAACTCGTCGCATGACCTTCTCATTTTATAGATTTTTTATGATGGTTAATTCGTGCACTTCTTATATCGCAGGAATCACGCTCCCAGAGCGTGCACGCTCAGTGTTTATTCAATGTCAAAGGTATTAATTCGACGAGAGAGCGACTCAGAGGCGTGAGGAAGGCACAAAGAGGCGGAGGAGGCAGCCAGGCGGTTTGTCGGCGCCATATTGCCACACGCTGCTTCTGCTATATTATGATGTTATCGGCCAACTAATTAATGAGTGTTTTTTATAAGTTATGGGAGGAAACTGGAGAACCCGAAGAAAACCCACGCAGAACAGGGGGAGAACATCCGCCGCTGGATGAAGGCCTAGGCATTACCATCGCCATCCCTCGCACCGCCTAATACCGCCACGATCCATCTCCATCCTGCGCACCAATCCATGTCATCCCTCCATCTCGAACGGCGGGCTCCTGCCCTTTGCTCCGTGGTCTCATCATCGATTTGCCATCGTCCCCCTCCGAGCCGCGACACGAACCCTACCCTAGATCGCTCGTCCGCTCCTCTCAGCAGTCGATGTGACGTATCCGATTTGTCATCGATCCCTGATCTATGCTTCCGTGCATATTTAACGACACGCGGAGCTTTGTAAAATTAGACTTCCCCATTAATGTTGCAACTTTCACCGACCTTGGGCGGAAAGCAACCGGGCGCTGTCAAAACATCCATCCATCCATTTTCAGAAACTATATTTGTTATAATTATAGTTTTTGTTCCAGATCTGTGCCTTGTTATTGTCCCGCACCCTGACCCCCAGCTTACCTTAACTTGTAAATATTTAAAACATGTTAGTATTTTGTTTTTTTATCCTAGTATTTTTAAACCGTTGTTGCTGTGTTCCAATCCATGTATATGCCAACACCGGGGTCTGAGAGAAACGGAATTTCGATCCTCTATATGTCCTGTACATATGGCAGAATTGGCAAATAAAGTTGAATTGAATAGAAACCGCTTGATCCTGTACAGGGTCGCGGTGAGCCGGAGTCCATCCCGGAAGATACAGGGCGAAAGGCAGGGCTATACCCAGAATGGGACGCCAGTCCATCACAGGGCACCGGGGGCAATTTGGTCCGCAGGCTAATTAACCGATGCAGCAGCATGTCTTTGCACCCTTTGATGTAAATACAGCCGAAGGTGTGCTGATGATGAACACCGCATTTATGGATTGCTTGCTTTGTTAACTCTCCGCCTCCATCCTCATCCTATGTTTATTGTTCCTCCTATGTTTTTCTTTGAGCGGGTGTTTATTTTGCGTTAAGGCAGAGGTTAAAATGTTGTTGCGAAACCGCACACAGAAATGAGGCAGTCTTGCCCATACACAGATGTCGTACACTGTATGCTTTGCATTGTCATAGATGTGATAAATGATAGGATTGTGTTTAAATTTAGTAGGGCATTTTATTACATCATCATTGGCGTAGGTTTTCACGGAGAGAGGGAGATCGCTTGACACGGCTATCCCGACAGAACATATCTGAAGAGCAACCATCGTGACATCATCATTGTTCGCAACATCGTTATCCATGACCTATCTGCAGCTGGCTGAAGGGGTCCCCAAGCTAGGGTTGCCACCGGGTCCTGTTTACTGTATTTGTTTCCCCCCAGGATCACTCATTTCCGAGGCAGCCGTCTTGGGAAAAATGTACGTTTTCCTGCAACAACAGTTATTCGAAGTCTGGGTTTTTTTCCCCGTAAAACGGGGTACAGTTCTCTGTTTTCGTGTTCTGTTAACCACCCACACGATACGTTCCGGTTTTTGTAGAAACACTACCCGGAGCTGTCACCGTCGCGTGTTGTCTCGAGATGCGACAGCCGATACCATGTTTCCATCTCAGCGTCAGACGTCCTCTCGGGCTCGCTCTCGCCTCTGACTGTCACATCTGTTGTACAAATGAGCAACGAACGAGAATAATAGAATCCCTATCACGAGCTCGAATCGTAAGAATTCATCAAATCGTGGGCGTTGGCTGGATGAGTCATTCCACATGACGAGACCATGACGACAAGCGGCTAAGGGCAACCGTAGCCTGGACGGTAACGGGCCCTGTTTGGTGGAAAACAATGGGGCACCTCTCTTGTCAACCTTGCCATCTATTCATAGCCCAGCTCCTGGGCCCCTTCAGCTCGTGGGCCCAGGTGCAGTTGAACCGCCTGCGCACTCGATAGCTTAAGCCACCACGATATGCCCCCCGCCTCCCCACTTTCTTCGCAGACTTGCTAGGGTTTCGACCTCGTGGGCACAAACAACTGGCACATAATGTGCACAGGGTAAACAGAATAAGAGAGAGAGAGATGAATGGGGCTGTACGTGTAACTGACAAAAACCTGGACTTTGAATAAATGTTTAGAATGATAGATGTTTATTGTTACGGCAGAAAATACCCAGCGAGCTTGCAGGCTCTGGATGCGGGATTCCTGCAATGCAACAAACGTTCGAGCAAACCAACGCCAACAATAAAACAACAGACAAACGTACACATTTCGCAGGACGGCTGCCTTGTTAAAAAATAATAATAGCATTTTATAGAGCGCCTTTCACCCGAGGGTCACAACACGCTGCACAAGAGCCGCGGAGAGAACGGCATGTCAACGACGACAGAAAAAAACAACTGACAAAAAACAAAGCAACAAAAAATAAATTATTAAGGCTGCTTCGAATACACTGAAAGGTCGTGAGACTGGCAAATCTTAAGAGCGGCAAAAATCTGCCAGTGTCCCCTAAGATGGCCGTCACTTCCTTAAAGACAAACACGATCCCGGGAAAAGCCAGGAGAGGTGCGACCCAGCCTGTCTCGCCCCGGGTGTCGGTTGCACCCCCTGCACACTATGATAGCTACATTGCAGATGCAGCGGACGGATACCTAGTGCACGGATGGCCAGCTCCGACGGAAGCTGCGCTCTCGACACGGAGGCGCTGACGCACCACAGCAGCAGCACGCGGAGATCCATGGTGTTCCTGCAAAGACAAAGATCCCACGCATAGGCTCAACCAGACTGCACGGTCAAGTGCCCTTAGCGAGGCACCTGTAAAGGTCAGCACGGCACACGCGACGGTGGGTGGCCAGCGGCACGCCCGGCCGCCTTTGTCTCCCCAGTGGCGTTGTTCGTGCACCGCACCAGGTCCTCTCTTGAGGCTGAGTTGACCTAGGGGAAGCCCACGACCGGTTCGGAAAATCGTCAGCCCTGCTGGCCGTAAGATTCGAACTCGGGTCGCCAGGTTTGTAGCCCAGCGCGCTAACCACTGAGCTACACCTTGCCGCCCTGTAGTCTGAAGTGTAAATGTATTTTCCTACGACACATTCTGTTGTTTATGTATTTTGTATGCCAACCAATGTTTGGCCAAAAACAACGTATTTCCTCTGCTGTCTGTGTTTATAGTACTGTACGTGTAAACTTCAAATTAGACATTTGATATTTATTCACAGTAACAGAGTACACGCGATCTTGTTTGAAGCGTGTAACACGTTCTTCTGACATCTCTTGTCGGTCAGGTTTTCTCTGGGACATGACTGCTCTGACCTTGATGTCTTTCCTGCCGTACGTTTGGGAATATTGCTGCCAGCTCTCGCCAGTTTCCGAAGAGCAATCAATAAGTGGGAAATAGTGCTGAAATAAGACATAAAAGCCTTGGTGTCGTGAAGGACTAATCATCTTATGAATGATTCAAACCCATCTCGAGCATTCAGGCCCGTCGCAGGCATCACAGAAGCCTTGACGACGGCTCAAAATGTGGAAGGCGACACACCACGAAGGAGTAAGAAGAGGAACGCGCGACACGGCTATCGAGAAAGAGCAACTCTCCATTTCCTGTGTGTCCAAGTCCTCTGTTTTGCAACGGGTTAACGAACCCCTAACCGGGCGATGGGGACCGTTGATTTTCGGTATTTGCTCTCGTCTCTAAATCACGGCTGGATGATCGTGCTCGCAGGCCGTGCCATGTGAAGCTAATCAAAACGCTGGTGCGCCCGCTGATTGCGTTACTTTATCGTTCGTGGGGACAGCACTTTTTAATAATCTATATCCGCGCCGCCTTTGACGAATGGGGACAAATTAGCTTTAACCTTGCATTCGCTCTGCTGCGGGCGCGCGCGCCCATGTCTGGGCCGATTCACATTCTGGCGAACGTTCATTCTCGTCCAATGATTTGAACGCAAACGTCTCACTTATTCCATTACCGACAATGGGGTAAATTGCTCCCCGAACGCGCTTTTTGTATGTTTCCTAAAAATATCAATTTGGCCCCGATGTGTGTTTTACTCTGCGTTAGCATGACTGGAAGAGTACCCGCCCTGCGGCCGATCTTGTTCCAAGCGTGCAACACGTTCTTCGGACTTAAGGATAAAGGCGGAAGCATGGCTGAAGATTTCAGCAGAGCGGTTAATTCGTGGGAAATAAAGCTGAAGTAAACCCATAAACGCCTCGCTGTTCTGCAAATACAATGTACGCTTACGAAAGATTAAAACCTAGCTTCCTCAGTGCGGACATACCCACATATACAAATACTCGCTCCATCACTAACAGCTCAGCCATGTGTGCGATACGGGTGTTAGACAACAGCAGAGCCAACCGTGGGTGCCACGGCCGTCCGGATTGAGAGACAAATGTAGAGCATTTCAGACAAACGTCATGGTACTTCTAAGTCGGCGGCTTTAGTCCCGAGAGCAAAGTGACACGAATGCCGAGTGTGCTGACGACAGAAACACCGAACGCGCAGCACGGCACAAACCACGAGGTGGCTCGGCGCTTAGTCAGCAGCCAGTAGCCGTGAGCATCGCATACACCTACAGTACGCTGGACCTTTCATCCACGATGACACGGGGGGGGCAAACTTGACACGTCTCACCAGTAATTGACTGAGTCAGCTCCTTGAACTGTTCGTGAGAAGGTCACCCAAGAACTTCTAAAGTGTCACCGCGCCCAATAGTGTCGCAGTACGTTTTCACCTTAGATATACATCCCGGGCGTGTTTTTTTTTTAAATCACATTTCACATTTACGCTTTAATATTTAATGTCGGCCGCCCGTGACTTACTTCCCTTCTCTGATTTTTTACAGCTCGCCGCGCAACTCGCAAGTAACCTCTGCGCGACCCGCGTGTGAAAGGCGGGTCGAGAACTACTTTTAAAGGTAAGTGTTTGTGTGTCCAGTCGTTTTTTTCCAACATATCGACGGTCAGACCACACTTGGACAACCTTTTCACATGATCTAAACCATTAAAACACTATGGATACTATCGGTCATGAAATACTTCGAACCAAATCTATCTTTGTATATCCATCCATCGATTGTCAGAAACCGCTTAATCCTGTCCAGGGACGCGGTGAGCCGGATCCTATCCCGGCGGATGCAGGGGGCAAGGCAGGGTTATACCCAGGATGGGACGCCAGTCCATCACAGGCCACCGGGGGCAATTTAATCCGCAGCCCAATTAACCTATGCAGCAGCATGTCTTTGGACTGTGGGAGGAAACCGGAGTGCTCCGGCGAAAACCCACGCGGACACGGGGAGAACACGCAAACTCCACACAGAGAAAGGCACCCGAGCCGGGATTTGAACCGAGGGCCTACTTGCTCTAAAGCGGCAGCGCTACTCACCGCGCCACCATGCCGCCCTAAAGCTGTTAGTGTCGCTTTATGTTTGACAGCGGTCGGCAAGGATCCCCTGAAAGCAAAGTGGGTTTTTCCGCGCGAGTGTGTGGGCCACCGCCGTTTACCGCACCGTCGCTTTACAGCGGGGAAATGGACTTGAAATGTGTAATGAGTTTACACACAACGCCGGAGAAAGTGGCACGGCGCGTGCGAGTTAAAGTGCCACTTGGGGAATAATGCCGCACGCTAGAAAATGTTTCGCACATTGGCACGGGGGCAAGTGGGGGCAACGGAGAAAATTAACGCTGGTTTTTAGCGCTCAAGTTAATAAACCCTGCTTTGCACAGATGCTTACCTAAGCGTTTTCAAATGCCTGGCTCGCTTGCTCTTTAACACCGTGCCGCAGCGCGCCGGTGACGAACTCAGGAATAATAACTGTTGTTGAGAATTCCTCTCCGTAGCTGTGCTTTCGGGATAGCCGTGTCGAGCGTCCCTTCGCGACGTTTCGCCTCTCACGTTGGAGACATTATCAGGCGTTTCAGAAGTGTTTCTGAAACGTCTGATTATGCCTCCAAGGAACACTCGACACGGCTGTCCCAAAAGAACAGCTATGGAGGGAGCAATTCTCATACAGTGAGCCGTGAAAACATACATCAGCACAATACATATTTTTGGCAGTCGAAGGTTCGCGTGGTCACTTTGTGTGCGCGTAATTTGACTTGTCAGTGTCGCCCACATACTTTTATCTCGAGCTCTCCATCCTTTGCTGCACTCACAGGACGTTCTGATTGATAGACGTCCTGACGACAGGTTCCCCGGTGGAACCCGCGAGTGGGGGATTGGTTTCAAAGCCCAACAGGATCAAATGTTACGTTGTGGTTGCTCTTCAGAGAAGTTCTGTCGGGATAGCCGTGTCGAGCGTTCTCCCTCTCTCCCTTGCGACGTATTATGGTAAAGTTAGCTTAAAGATGGGTGTCAATTTCAGTGCTTGCCATAGGCGCTATTTTCCGTAGATACGCCCCTGCTTGTTACTTGGCGCGTGCCAAACACAGCTTCTTCTTCTTTGCGATTCTTCGAAGCACGATGGTCAGCTTCTGGACATCGTTGTCTTTCAGCTCGGCTTCGAAGTGTTTGGTAGAATTCACAGGCAACACCAAGTATAACCTGACAGGGATCGCGACGTGTAAACACTCGCACATGGATTCAGCGTCGCTCCCCACCCCCCGCTCTCTCTCGTGGGCGTCGCAAGTCTAGCCCCGATCCCTGGGGAAGTGTTTATGGTGGGGACTCTTAAGAGAAACATCTGCTCCTTTCAGGTATGGGAAGGGCGCCAAGATCAAAACGGTGTGACATCCTTTGCAATTACCGCGTCGGTGTGCAGCGGGCACACTAAGACCAGGTTGGGTTCACGTTTCCCCGATGAACGAAACACGTCGGCCGAGCGAATCGTGTTAGAATTGCTCTCTGAAGCTGTTCTTTCGGGATAGCCGTGTCGAGCCCTCCACGTCTCTCTCCTTTGCGGGGCTTCCTCAGGTGCTGGAGGCCATCCTCAGGCGTTCTGAGGATGCCTCCGACGTGGGAGGCAAAACGTCGCGAAGGAGAGAGGGGGAGCGCTCAGTGACACGGCTATCCTGAAAGAACAGCTTTGGAGAGCAACGCACATGCATCGATACGTGAAAACCTCCATCGGTACGGTTTTTTTATGTCGTGTTAAATAAGCACGCAGACCCCGGCCTGTAGAGATGTACAGTCGTTGCGTGCTCACACATTCCATCCGGCGCTAGCAGAGTACGAATGTCTGCTTTGTTTGTTTTTGCAAGTCCAACTCGCAAGCACCCCAAGGCCCGTTACTAAACACATCGGAATTGTATTGAACGCGCGCGTTCCGCCACTGGTTAGTTATTAAAACGCTCCGTCTCGGAGAGTAGCCAACCGAGCATGCCTGACTCATTTACTAACGCGCGTTTCACGCAAACCAAACAAATACAACCCAGTTACGGCGGGGCCTGCGTTGGGCCCCGCAGGAAATCATGCCGTGCCTTGGCTGCCACGAGGACTTTTGTGAAAACAAAATAAAAAACGGATGTTTTAGCACAGAGGCTGAAAAGGGGAGCCCGAGAGAGGAAGGGGGGATGGGTGTGTGACCATCTTTGGAGTCGCGTCTGTCTCCTCCTGGTGTTCTCGGCTTTCAAAGCACCCACGTGTTCGTCTGTCATCTGCCAACCTGTGCCGGAAGACAGGTTGTTCGTGTTGCCGGTTTAAATGGCCGATGTCCAGGTTGACCCGGGTCGGCTGGTTGCCCCCCAGTGGGTTTACAACCTCCTTTAGTCGGAAGGACTTCGGGTCGTTATTTGTCTGGAACCTACCCGCAAACCTGTTTGCCACGGGAGACCCTAGCAGGTATGCTAGACTCCAGACCTGTGCACCAAGGGTGACCCTAGCAGGACCGCTAGATTCTAGGTAACATACTTCCGGGGTTTATTTAAAAAAATCCGATGTGTAATAAATAAATATGTAAATTCACACTCAAATGAAGGAATGTGCAGACAATAACCACTGTTCTTAAAGTAATGATGTGGTGTGTCAACGCTTGCAGGAACAGTCTTTACAAACTGAAATAACCCTCCGTAGCATTTGAGAATGGTCAGAAAAAATATGTACTGCTGTAGGTTTTCACGGCTCGATTCATGATGCTCTTCAGAGCTGTTCTTTCGGGATAGCCGTGTTGAGCGATCTCCCTCTCTCCTTTGCAACGTTTTACCCGAGGATGCCTCCAACGTGGAAGGCGAAACGTCGCGAAGGAGAGAGCGGGAGCGCTCGACACGGCTATCGCGAAAGAACAGCGTCGGAAAGTAATTTTCATACGTCGAGCCGCGAAAACCCACATCAGTACTTGCACAATCAGTTGTCATGCATTGAACCGGTGACCCCTTCATTGCGTTGCCGGCTTGCCTGACCTTCAACCCCCCAGCAGCAGCAGAGGAAAAAACTTGACAGAGAAACACTGCAGAGTGGTGCAGTGGTAACATCTGCGCTTCTCGGAAAGTCCCGCCTCAGGCGGTTCGATTTCCACCTGGGGCACCTTTCTGTGTGGAGTTTGTGTGTTCTCTCCCTGTTCTGTGTGAGTATCCTCCGGGTCCACCGGCTTCCTCCCACAACTTAAAAAAAACACTCGTTAATGAATTGGCCGATAACATCATAACATGTAGAAAAGCAGTGTCTGGCAGGTTGGCGCCGGCTGACCTCCTGGCTGACTCCTCCCCTCTCTGGAGTGTCCTCGCACTTCTGTAACTGTGTCTCGTCCATGATCAGGCTTGGAATTTGCGTGCGTTATAAATAGTATTATTGTTAATTATTGTTGAGCAATGTTGGCCGTTTTTTTGTGTGTTCGGTTTTCAAGCACCGTTGTTTCCGTTCGCTCAAAATCCACAATGGGATTTCTCTCCCTCCCTCCTGTGGAACTATTCATTTTCTGCCCTCAGTTTGGCACAGGAGACTGGTGTGCCCCGACGCCTCGTGTTTACAGTGCATTTGTCTTGGACCGTTTCCCAGCTCAGTCATTGTACCAAGTTCTGAACCAGAGATTCAATCTCCTTGACACGCTAAACATCTTGTGTTTTCAATTTGTTGTGCCTAGACCTGTCTGTCGCCGAGTGGCACGATCATATTGCGGAGCACAAAGCAGCTTTTAAAGAAAGCATAATATGTGTAGTTGTGTGCTGTGTTCCAGTGAATTATTTTGCCCGTTTGAATCATGGCAGTCCTGAAACCAGACACTGATGGTTGCTCTTCAGAGTTGTTCTTTCGGGATAGCCGTGTCACTGAGCGCATTCCCTCTCTACATCACGACGTTTCGCCTACCAAACTGGAAACAGCATCCAACGTGGGATGCGAATTATCCCGAAAGAAGAGCTCTGAAGAGCAACCGTCCTGAATCGAGCCGTGAAAACCTACATCAGTAAACCAAACACTGTAACTCTATAGTATTGCAGTGCTTAGTTGATAAAAAATAAATAAACACGTTTGAAATTTATATAATAATAATTATCCACATTTTCCCAAGTCGGACCCACTGACGTTTGGCGCCAGTTCCATTAATGAGTGTTTGCTATCTGGGAAGAAACTGAAGTCCCTGGGGAAAACTCAAGCATTTCAGGGAATAACACTCAAAGCTGCACACAGATAGATTAAAGAATCCATCGCTTATCGGAGCCTACGGACTTACCGCTTTTCTATTTGTAATCATGAATTAAAATACTCTTGAGGACTAACGAATGCTGAAAGCATTGCAGTATGCGCGCGCATGCTCTAGGTTTTTTTTCGTTCCTTGTTTTACACCGATTGTTTACACAACGGAGAAAACGCAGCCATCCTTCGGCACATGTTTTGCGTTTGTGTGTTTTAGCCAGATGCCAGAAGAGGTCTGCAGGTGAAGGAAATGGGCAAACGATTGGCGTCATAAGAAAACACTCGCTGTGACAACCCCACGTCTAGACAGCTTGACGAAACATCCTTAGGGTAACCCATCCTCGGCACACGTGTTCCAAATTATATTACAACGGCTGCCACACCCCATCCTGTTTGTTTCTGGGCCGCTGTATTTAACAAAAAAACCCCATAAACCAAACGTCGTATACGCATGTTTTTCAGACCTTTCGCCCAAAACTTTAAACCGCATTGTTATGCCGACGCGTTATCAACAGCAGACGCGCTTCGAGAAAGATCCTTAACGCTATAACGGAGAGCAAAAGCAGTCGACGCAAGTGCACATTTTTGTGGCGAAAAACAGAAAACAAACAGAGGCGAGGACAAACAGCTGAAGCGAATAGGCCAGACCAAACGTGACGGAAACAGATTGTTACCGCGATGGGTCATTGCACTTCCTCGGGATAAAAAAATAAATGGATGCTTGGGTTTTGTTTGGTGTTTGCTGCAGTCCGGTAATAGAAGGAGGCAAATAGCGTTGACTAGGGAACCGAAATCTATTCGAGATTCAGATAAATTGCTCTCCGATGTGTTTTTTTTTTATTGAGGAGCAGAGACGATCCCGGCACTTGGGGGGGGGTGGTGGCAAAACGTGTGACACGGTTTGCAAAAGCACGTGCGGCGCGTCCGGAAAACCCATGGCCAGAGAATGCACAA
>JAZEWU010000012.1:3419758-3431104 GCA_036362915.1 Geotria australis
AGCGAACAAGGGGGGCAGCTGCTTACAGTGTGGGCTTTCCGTACGGTCCTTAAGCCGAGGCTGTTTTGTGACACGGCTGAGGAATTATGGCTCCGTTCAACGTGCCCGTCCAACAGGAAGCAGATGGGACAGCTGGCCGGCCAAATGGCTGAGCTTTAAAGGAAAGCTTCAGCCCGTACGCTTCCTCCGCTCGGTTCCCTTTCGCACCAAGCGGTCACTTTACACCCGGGGTCGGTTTTCGCGTGAAAAGCAGACACAGGCTTCAAGAGAGAACCGCGTATTGATCGTTGTCATAGCGCCCAAGCGGAGCTCTGCGCGTCTGTCTTTGGCACCAACGACTAGTTGTTCATCGTAATCATTCTCAGTACCCGCTTACGTTAATAGTAATCCCAAGTTATAACGCGTGGCACATATTCGTTCGATGTCAGAGGTATTTATTCGACGCGAGAACGACTCAGACGCGTAGCGAGGAAAGCGCGGAGAGGCGGAGGAGGCAGCCAGGCGCTTTGCCGGCGCCAACATATTGCCACACACCGCGTCCTATATATTATGATGTTATCGGCCAATTCATTAATTAGTGTGTTTTTTTTTGTTGTGGGAGGAAACTGGAGAACAGGGAGGAAACCCACGCAGAACAAGTGGAGAACACACACATTTCACCCAAAAAGGCGCCCAAGGCACGAGAGTCCACAATTCTGCCGCCTTAATTGGGCTTCACCAAGTTTTAACGAGCGTGGGAAAAGCGCAATATCGATCTGTTTTGGAATTTTGACGAGGCAGTTTTACTTTATTTCCTGCTGTCAAATAAAACAAAGTTGAATAACGCGACCATTACAGTAAAAACATTGTAAACACAATGCATAAGTTTTAAATACAGAGTGCAAACGGACGAAAAATTAGGTGAGGAAAATTAAATAGGTTCAACCTGTGTCCAGTGTCTCTACCCGTGCCTCAATCTGTGTCTTGTGTCTCTCCCCGTGTCTCACCCCGTGTCCGTGTCTCTCCCCATGTCTCAACCCGTGTCTCTATTCGTCTCCCCATGTATTTCCCCCTGTCTCTCCCCGTGTCTTGTGTCTCGCTCGTGCCCACGTGTCACCCACATCACGTGATCAAAACATGTGCGAGCCAGCTTCGCCTCCTAATTGGTCAATGGAGGTCAAGGTAGAAGCGTTCACGTCGCGATCCCTGTCAAGTAATTACCTGCGAATTCTACCAAACACTTCGAAGCCGAGCTGAAAGACAACGATGTCCAGAAGCTCAACAGATGGGAGAAGCCCCTCAGTCTTGGGAAACTGTAATTTAACCATTGCGGTTCGAAGAATCGCGAAAAGAAGATTGGTCAATCAACCCATAATGGGCGCTGGCCTAAGATCAACCGGCATCTGTGGGAGCTGCTACCGCGTTAATCTATTCAGCGCTACTCACCTCTACGCCACCGTGCTGCCCACTCCCATAGACTGCGAAGTTTAATCATCTCATAGACACTTCACCGTTCTTCTTCTTGTTTGCGATTCTTCGAAGCGCGATGTTAAATTACAGTTTCCCATTTTCTTACACAGCCCCTTGCATTTTCACCGTTAAATCATCCCATAGACGTCAATGTTAAATCATCCCATATAGTCCAATGTTACGTGTGTCTATGTATATGTTCTTGGCGTTGTTTCGCCCTCATTTGGTGTCTCTCTGTCTTCCTGTCTCTGTGTCCCTATGTCTCCCCCTGTTGCTCAACCTCCGTTCCTGTCTCCCTCCGTGTTTGTCTTTAAGGAAGTGACGGCCATCTTAGGGGACGCTGGCAGGTTTTTGCCGCTATTAAGATTGCCAGTTTCACGACCTTTCAGTGTATTCGAAGCAGCCTTAATAATTTAATTTACGTTGCTTTGGTTTTTATTAGCTGTTTTTTTTGTCGTTGTTGACATGCTGTTCTCTCCGATGCCCTAGTGCAGCGCTTTGTGACCCTCAGGTGAAAAGCGCTCTATAAAATGCTATCATTACTATAATTTTATCAGTGTTTGGGATGAATCAGACAGAGCCTTAATTGGCTCTACAGTGTCAGGAATCTGGAAATGATGACGCTTCATGTAAGTAAATATGCTACTCCGGTCTTTAACGCTTTCCGCTAAAAGTGTCACGTTGATTTTCTTGAAACGTATTCTGCCGCACCAGCGTAATGTTGCAATGGAGTGTAATGTTTTACAGTAAATTACTGAAGGAAGTACTGTGTAATACATCGGGCGTACAGTGCGGGACTTGACGGCAGCCGTGCTGAAACCACAGCGGAAACAAGCGCCCGCTATATTAATCGCGTTATCTTGCATTCCTGAATAAAATAAAATAAAAAAACATGCCGGCACTGAATCGTGTTTAGCAGCAGTGGTCATCATCATTATCAGCGATGATCAATCCGCTGCTAGATGAAGACCCCCTCTCAAGCCGTCGTCATCTCTCACCATCCTAGGATCTAACGATTCACCCAGCACGTGCAGATGAGCCGATTTCATCGTTCCATCTCCTCGATGGTCATTCTCTCGCATACATCCCATCCCTTGTCTGCCGTTACGTCCCTATTCTCTACCACGGACCATCGTCCCAAATATGACATCGTCCATCCCAAACCCACGTGGGCGCCATCGGAACGCGGAGAGCAGCGCTGCCGCCTCACAGCAAGAAGCCGCCGGGTTGGATTACCGGCTCAGGTGCCTTTCTGTGTGGAGTTAGCATGTTTCTCCCCGTGTCTGCGTGGTTTCCTCCCCACGGTCCGAATATATCCTGCCAACGTTAATTGTCCTGACTAAATTGCCCCCGTGCCCTGAGACGTTATAACTTGCTTCCCCCTACTCACTGGACAACCATTAATGAGAGCTCACTAGCTCAACGGTTCCTTCCACTTCTCTTTGTGGTCAAAACGTTGCCGTTTAAATTGCACGTTTCCTCTAATCCGCGAGTCTCTCCTCCGGTCTCTCAGCATAACACCGAGCGTGCGTCTTCCCACGTCTGTCCACGCTTCACACGGCGTACCCACGTTACATTCAAATGAAGTGCCTTTGCGGTATAAGCCGTGCATGCATCGGCCACTCAAGCTGAAAAGCAGAGGTCCCTTGGGTCAAAAGAAGGTCGCGGGAGGAGGGGGTGGGCGAGAGGGGAGACTTCCTGCCAAACCCTCGCACGACACATGACGGGGCACGGAGGCCGGTCGAACTGGCCAAGGAAGTGTTATTAAGATTGGTATTTCCTTGTAAATGGCATAGTCGGAGTCATTCGCCCATTATCAGAAATCGCTTGATCCTGTACATGGTTGTGGTCAGCAGGAGCCTATCCCGGCAGACACAGGCCGCAAGGGAGCGCTATGCCCTGGATGGGACGCCAGTCCATCACAATGCCCCAGGTGCAATTTAGTCCGCAGGCCAATTACCCTATGCAGCAGCGTGTCTTTCGACTGTGGGAGGAAACCGGAGCGCCCGGCGAAACCCCACGCGGACACGGGGAGAATATGCAAACGCCACACAGAAAGGCACCCAAGGAGGGAATTGAACCCTGGTCCTTCCTGCTGTGAGTCGATTTAAAATAAAAGTTGGGGGGAGGGGTGAGGAGGAAATGGGTTGCCTTACTTGTGACCCCCCCTCTCCCAAACTGCGATCGGCTGCCGCTACATATTGTGGTTATTAATGATGAAGCGGGATAAATGTCGATCGTATAACTCAGTTTTATACAACGTGCGAGAGTTGTGTGAGTGTGTATAACCGGCGGGTGATCATCCGTAAAGAAACACTTGACACGAAGCAGAATTGGACTCTTAAATCTGGCGGTTTTTACTGTCTCTCTTAATTTTTAGTTCTCACAGCAGTAGTCTAACTACAACCTGTGAACTTTTAGCCAAGTCGCGGTATGTTTTACAACCGATACAAGTATTTTTTTTTTTACTTCCTTTGGTAGTCTTAATGGAACACGTTCCGATTTATTTTCATAACCAGGCGGGGAATTGTGGTGGATTGGTTTGGGCCATGTTGACCTGAATTTAATTCCCGGCAACAGCTGAAATAAGCAGTGGGGGTCACCACCACGGAGGCACAAACAAACGCAACTGGCAAAAGTTACCCGGACTTTGAATGACTTGTTCAGTGAAAACGTACAGATTTCCCAGGAGAGCTGTCTCAATAATGAGGACGATTCAGGAAACACCACGACAGGTGGCAACCATAGCAGTGAGTGATATCTGAACCAGGCCTGCCCCAACCCCCATTCACCAACCTGCACTGACCAACGTGGTGAAGTGTGATCAAACAACTTCCTCCCATGACTGAGATGCCATGGGGAAGGTAGCAGGGTGGCACCGTGGTAACATCCACACCTCACAGACAGAAAGTCCTGCCCAAGGCGGTTCGATTCTTGCCTTGGGAGCCTTTCTGTGTGGAGTTTGTGTGTTCGTCCCCTATTCATCATGGGTTTCTTCCAGGTTGTCCAGTTTCCTCGCACAACTAATACACACTGATTTATTAATTGGCCGATAACATCATAATATATGGGATGCAGTGTCTAGCGGGTTGGCGCTGGCTAATCACGTGGCTTGACTTCCTCCACAGGTTAACTCGCGCCTATGAGTCGTTTTCTCTTAGAATGAATACCTTTGAAACTGAATGAAAATGTGCCACGCCTTATAAATTTAAATTATTATCCTGCAGTGGATTGGCAAATAGCGGCACATGTTTCTTTTATAATCCAGGTTACTCAAAGGTCAACCATCTCCTCCACGCCCCTGCATCAAATAGACTCGTGGTTTCTCAAACGCTGGAGCCTAATGCATTAAACTCTCATTGTTTGCCACCAAATAAACCCATCAGTGCCAAAGGCATGTTCTTGGAAGGACACTGGGCTTGTCAAAGCAGATATGAAGTTTGTTTTCAGTCCACTGAAAAACATTTGTAATGAAAGGGGTTTTTGTGCTTCGATATAATTACAAATTGCTCAATGCATCTTGGCAAACTTTGCGCCAAAAAGAGAAAACAAAATACTGAGTTATTTTTAGTGTAGTTCTGAGGATTTTGCTTTGTAACCATCAATGGTGCACCGATGCATCGATTCATCAATCCTTCTATTCCTACGCTCATGAGACATGCATAAAATCACATGTATGTCGAAGAATATAAATGTTTTCAATTCACTTAAGTCGTATGTAATGGGTTCACATGACCCGTGCAGCCATTAGGCGACCCCTAAATTCCCCACACTGTTAAAATGAGTGCATTCTTGAATAAATCACAATCTCGAAATGCGACAACTAATCAAATTGCCAGGAGGGTAAATCATTATACCTCTAATGATTACCAATTGAAACGCACAATCCTTCACGTAAAAACACAAACCTGAGATGACACCTTGAGTAGAAACTATAAATTAAAGCTACAGTATTTTGAGACGTTAAGATGTTGTTATTTTGTTTACGCAACAAGACACCAAAACGAACGTTAACGGACGATGCCTCTAACGAGGGAGGCGAAACGCTGTGAAGGAGAGAGGCGAAACGCTCGATATGGCTATCCCATAAGAGCGGCTCTCAGGATAATTTCATGCAAGCCCATTGCTTCATATTGCATCTAGATAGCATTGTACTGTCCAAGTAGGCATCAACCAAGAGGAGCACAGCTACACGGTAAAGGCGCAGCCCTGCAGTTGCTTGTTCCCATCCCTGCTTGTGAAAGTGCCTCGACTAGGGCAGGAACCTCTTAAGCAGTGGTTCTTAACCTCGGCTGCACGCATCCCCCTGGGGGTGCTAGATGACCTTGCTGGGTGCGAGACATCCCAGATTTTTGTATTTATTGTATTACATATGTATTATGCGAAAACCTATTTTGACAACCAAAGGGGTGCAGGCTGCAGTAAAGGATACGAAACACTAATCTAGAGAGACCCTCCAGACGTTATTCTGCCTTCTCTTCCACTAAAGTTGCCACCTATCCTATTTTTTCTTTTGCCCAGAATCGTCCTTTTTTGAAGCAGATGTCCTGGGAAATCTGTAAAATTGTCCCGGAACAAGTCGTTCAAAGTTCCGTTATTTTTTGCCAGTTATACGGTACAATCATTCTCGTTCTATTATTAATCTGTTTCTCGTCACGACACGTCCCGGCTTATTGTGTCTCCCAGGTAGCAACTGTATCTTCCAAGTTGGCCGGACGCCTTCAGAAGAGACGACAGCACCCGCCGACTGACATGACACCGCACGCGCGACCCGCCGATCGATTCGACGCAAGAATGAATTTCGTAACTGTCTCCCACCGTATATTTGTTCTTGTTTCAATTAACCGACCGGTGAAAGGCGCTCTATAATTATTATTATCGGCGACTATGGAACTGGGCGCGGTGGGTATCATCATTTTTTTCCACTGCCGGTCGGTTAAGAGGATGCTGCTCAAGGATCTGTGCAGACACGCGTCCTCCAACAAAACAACGCCGCCGTTATTTCCGCTTCACACACAACCACAATGGGAACGCGACCCTTATCGCGTTGCGTCCTTCCCCCCCTCCGCCGCCTGTTCTTTCGCCTCTCTTTCCCAGAAATATTCACTGAAAGGCCTGCGAGCCCTAGCACACTATAAGAAGCATCTGGCACAAGCCTTTCAGTGGCATTACCGCGCGTCTGAGAGCACACAGACTCGCATTGTTCGAACGTTGGGCGCATTGTGATGGATTATGTTGGCAAAGGCGGCCCCCGGCAGATTGCTGAAGGGGTCTCGCCCGAATCACATCTGTCCACTTGGAACTAGCTTGTTGTAAAATTCGTTCTCTACACATTCAAAGGAGGATAATCTCGATAGATTCGAAAAAGACTCCGATAGAGTCAATTGTAAAAGGACTTAAAAAGTTACGATCGGGAATGTGTCGTTTTGAGCTGGATGGAACGTTTGTCATTTTTTTGGATCGTTAATCTATCGTCGATAACATTTTCACCAAAAATGTAGTCACTTTCGATGCAACATAAGAGTGTTTAATGCAGCCTCGGCAAGGCAGCCGTATTAGTAATTTGTGTACAATAGACTTTTGTAGCCAAGCATGCCCCAGGCACTCAGAAAGTACTTATCATTCGCTGCATGCCCAGCAAGCTCATGTGCACAAAAACATCTTGTGCCAACCAATATCTATCAAATTACAATAAAATAGAATACAGACTTGCTCTCAAGAGCTGCTATTTCTGCATAGCTGTATCGAGCGTTCCTCCTCTCTCCTTCGCAACATTTCACCTCCCACGTTAGAGCCATCAACAGGCTATTAGAATAGTGTTATTTTGTCCAATAATCTGGCTGTGGTTTTAAACCATATCATAGCCTTTAGTACACACACGTGAGGTTTCCAACGTGGGAGGCAAAACGTCGCGAAAGAGAGAGGAGGAACGCTCAACACGGCTATACCGACAGAACAGCTCTTGAGAGTAATTCTCATACATCGAACCGTGAAAAGTTACATCCACACAAAGCAAAACACATGCGTGATGACGTTTGGGTTGTTTCCTAACTACACGGTTGTGTTGGCGCCTAAGCGAGTAATACTGGTATAATAATCAAGCAGTGGATTTACAATAATAATTCTGAATACATTACTGGAATAAAGCCCTGCCCACACCTTGTCAGGCATGGGTTGTTTGACCATACATCACCACGCTGGTCAGTACAGGTTTGTGAAGAGGAGGTGTGAAGGACTGGTTCAGACATTACTTGCCATCAATGTTAGCCGTGAGTTGAAATTAGGTGGGTGGGTTCATAGGTAGGAAGCTACTCACCACACTTGCACTGCCCACTTCATACGTAATAAACTATCATTTAATTGTAAACGTTGCGGGTTCGCTCTCCAACACACCGGTGTACTGAAGTAGTAAAAAAATTGGCACGTTTTGTTCACGTGACAAACCCTATTAATTGGCAGTGTCGGGTCGAGGCGGGTTTATGAGACTATTTTTTTCGTGGCCTAACCCATAAATTTAGTCCGCAGGCCAATAGTCCGCAGGTAATTTTGACCGCAGGCCAATAAACTGATGCAGTAGCAGGTCTTTGGACCGTGGAAACGGGGAGAACATGCAAACAGGCACGCACAGCTACTGTATCAATCGACAGCGTGTTCAATTGTGCAGTGCTGTCAAATGAGATGCCCTAATCAGACTACTAGTGCCAAGAAAATGTCTTTAAAAATAGAGATTAATTTCGATTGAAGGTCCCTATATGTTGCTGTACCATCCCGTCCCCACATGCTGTTCTACATTCTCAACCACGCTTGATGAGTGGCGGTACGGTAATTCAGTTACGAGGACTGCAATAGCAAATGTTTAACTGCTCCCTATTGGCCGAACCCAGTATTTGTAACTAATACTATGGATTTTTTTTTCTTTCCGTGAAGCATTGGTGTCGAGGTTATCTTGCTGCACTGTGAACCCTGCCATACGAGTTTGAATCCTGACCACGGCTGATAGTGGTGGCAAGTGATATCAGAACCGGCCTTGC
The DNA here is from genome assembly GCA_036362915.1 of Geotria australis. Taxonomy (NCBI): domain Eukaryota; kingdom Metazoa; phylum Chordata; class Hyperoartia; order Petromyzontiformes; family Geotriidae; genus Geotria; species Geotria australis. The sequence goes on from JAZEWU010000012.1 coordinate 3,428,239, forward strand.
CATTCCACCTTTGCACTGACCAGTGTGTGAGGTGTGGTCAGAACATCCCCTGAGACTGTCACGGCTTGAAGAGGCCTATATATGTAAGCGGAATGAGGATGGATTTACGTTGAAAAAATATGTTTTATTTTTTTTATTTTAAGCACGCTTTTGTGTTCCTTCTCACGAAAATAAAGTGTACTTTGAGTAAAAGCTTCAATGCAGTACAAATGCTTTAGCCTTTGGCTTAAAATGACAAATAAAGGGCACTCGATGCCCGCGAAAAGATGTAGCCGTGGTTTGGCTGGCTCCTCCGTTACGAGATAACGTACAATAACAGTGGTGAAGAGCGCACGTACGATTCGATGGCTCCACATCACGACGCCTGAATCTCGGCAGGGCAGCGACGATTTCATAAAGCGCGGGTGAGTCGCTCATGTTGTTTGCGCGAACTAAACAAGTGTTTTCAAAATGGTGTCAGTAGAAGGCCGTCGAATGTGTTTGCAAACAAGACACGCAAGCTCTATAATTATCGCCTCTAGCTGCGGCCGCTGCACCAGCTGGCATTTCAAGCCACGGTTGCAAACCACCTCAGTAGCCATCGCAAGCAAATGCCCCCTCTTATAAACGGCTTGCCTTTTTCAATCTGCCATGGGATATATGTTTAGCATAATATTAAATTACGTTTGACCTCCGCTGCCACTTAAGGATCCGTCAAGGCACAAAAATAGGTCTCCGAGGCGGTGGGAACAAAAGCCGAGCGGCTCTGCGGAATTCCGTTTTCGAAAACGTTTGCGACTCTCCGGTCCAGCGTCTGAAAAACAAGCACGGCCACCGACACCAAGGCAAGGCTCGGCTCGAGATTACCATGGAAAAGATATCTGATTTGAACCTGATCCAGATGCAATTAACATCGCGGACTCTAAGCAGCAGGGCGCTAATCCGCGACCCGTTACAGCGCAAAGCCGGTGCGCAAGAACGCAAACTGCGGCGCGCGTTTTAATCGCGCACTTTATCTCAATGAAACCCAACTCCTTCACGGATCGTGCGCCGTCATTTCCCGCGAGGTGACGTCACCGAATCTCTTCCCCCCGAGCCACACAGTCATTTGTATTCCGAGGCTGCTTCAGGGAGGAAATCTCTGATCGCCAACATCCTGCCTCTCTCTCTCTGCTCTTTTGCACGCCTCGCGTGTGACCAATGCAGAACGCGGGGCGCCTTTGCCTTGCCCCGATTAAACGGTAATTCAAACGGTGGCTCTAAACACCCGTTACTTCCCTCCCCCCCCCCCCGACAAATATGGATAGCATTGTGAAATGAAATAGCCTCAAGCTGTTAATTCTACAATTGCATTGCTTAACGCAATGAAGTGACGGGATTACACAATTTGTCGGGGTGGCGCGCGGCGGAAATGGCTGCGCGGATGCAGGCGCGTACAAATGGCCGCGGCAATGCGTCCGGGCGGCGCTGTGAATGATCGGCGGTCAGAGGAATTTAAAAAAATAAAATCAATCGTGACGGCTCATTTTTTTTGGTTTTGTAAAATAGGCCCCGTGGCTGCCAAATATTCCCACGCAAATAAGCACACTCCGTTCTCAACGTCTATTTTCGTTGTACGCTCAATTGTTGCCCCTCTTGTTTGACGAGACGTAAGCAAATTTCAATTGCAAATGTAAACCACCCTTAAATGTCTTGAATAGCGACGCTGCCGCAACCCGATAAGCATGACTTTAACATCCCTCGTGACAAAAATTGAGATTGTTTTTTTTTTTCAAAGGCAGCAGTATTCACCACGTGACATTAGATCAAAATCCCATTTCCAGGTGTGACATCACATTATGAACACATATAATAAGTAAATAAATAAAACAAACGGCTTTCGTTGACATTCATCTTGCATTCGCGACAAAAATAAATGTTCCTGGCCTCTCAATTGCTTTTGTGTGCGTCTGGTGAAATGTAAGAGCTTGATCGCGAGACGTTAACAAGCCGGCTTCCTTTCCACCAAATTACCCGGAATATTACCGTCGTTCCATTCCCACACGGCGTATAAAACCTATTTCCGCACCCAAATAACGCGACGTTATATTCCGTGCGATGATTTCAACACTTTGTAATTTACCATGAATGTCGGATGGTTTTTATCCTGCTCACGTATACACGGACTAGCTGGAATGTGGGCAGGTTCTTAAATATGTAAGCATCAGCATGGTGGGTGATGAATGGTGGGTAATAATAGGGTAGTCGGCAGAAGAAACAATGTTTCCCATTGATTTATTGCAAAGTCCAGGTGAAGAAAGGCATTCTGTTGGTCATACCATACTGCCCATGAGAGTATGTCATCCTATTTATCACTTGACAATTAACATCCACGTACGTTGATGGTACACCACAAGCAATTTACGCTGTGAAAGGTCCGATCATCTTTTTGGAATAACGTCACCAGATCTTTAACGTCCGCTGTGAACCAGACACAGCACATTCACGGTCATTTCGCTCGTAGTAATCCTCTTTGGGGCTTGACTCAGCCCATCACCAATCGGGGGTTGATAAATTAAGTACCTCTTGCTGGGAAGATCAACAGAGGTTGATCCCACCCACAATCGTAGGAATGTGGAATTTCCATCAGCGGCTCAGATCTACAAACAGGAAATGAGCCGCAGTGACGTCGACATTGTATTTACTTTTTAATAAGCGGGGCAGCCGGGCGATCGAACCACAAACGATGGGACAGGGGTCAAACACGCTACCGCTCGGCCATGTCATCTGAGGTCGTTGTCCGACACAAACCTGGTGCACGGCGAAGCTTTTCGAGAACGTCACTTAGTGAGAGCATGTGGTTTAATTGACCATGGGTCCGACACACGGTGGCTTCTTATTTTCAGAT
>JAZEWU010000012.1:3431401-3445361 GCA_036362915.1 Geotria australis
CTAGGAGAACATGCAAACGCCACACAGAAAGGCCCCCAAGCTGGGAATCAAACCAAGGCGTCCTTGCTGTGAGACGGCAGCACTACTCACTGCGCCACAATGCAGCGCCTTAAAAGTGGTCAATTCCCTTTAAACGAGCAGCCATAAAGAGAACAATGGGACAATTGGCAATGTTGGGTCGAATTAAACCGGCTTTAAAAAAAGACATGCCATTGGATTCCACTTTAAAACAGATCAAACTTTACTTTGGACAGGATTAAATGGCGCAAATTGCAACGCAGACATTTTCAAATCACGGAACGTTTAATAAGCGTCCAAAGCGCCGAACTGCTTACAAAACGTATGCCCTTGAGCATTGCTCAAAGTCCAACATTAATTTCATTGAATAAGCAATTCCCTTGAAGTGTGACGAAGAATGACACGGGCACGGAAAACGTATGCGCGCATAGCGCAAAAAAACCAAGGCAAAACCAACGCACGAATCAATGTGTTTGTTCCGTGAACCTTGTTGCCTATTGCCTCGAGTGATGCATCTGCTGCAGCCCTCCGATCACGCCCCACTATAATCCCACACGCTGTCATTGCGGGAGAGATGTAACGGCGAGTGCCCTAGGCTCGTCACCGTTATCGGCTTCGTCAATTAGCGTCGATTCTCAAGTTCGCGATGCACGCGCAGAACCGTCACAACGACTTATTTTAAATACGTGCAATATGTACATTATATGCTGCTCTTACGTTCGGATACTACTAATAGTATTGTCCATCCAGCCATTGTCAGAAACCGCTCATTCCTGTAAAGGGTCGCGGTGAGCCGGAGCCTATCCCGGCAGACACAGGGCGCAAGGCAGGGCTGTACCCAGGATGGGACGCCAGTCCATCACAGTGCCCCGGGAGCAAGTTGGTCAGCAGGCCAATTAACCTATGCAGCAGCATGTATTTGGACTGTGGGAGGAAACCGGAGTGCCCTGCGAAAACCCACATGGACACGGGGTAGCGCCTTTCATCCAGAGACGATTTTCTAAACCGGTCCTGGTCATACCCTCGGTCGACTCACCCTCAAATGAGTACTTGCTGCGGTGTGTCCACAACGCCACTGGGGGAGACAAAGGCGGATCTGCGTGTGTGCTGGCCACTCACCCGCTCGTGTGCCGTGTCGGACTTCATAGGTGCTACTCGCTAACAGCACTTGACTCTACAGTCTGTTAAGGCTATACGGGGGATCTTTGTCTTTGTGTTGAGAGTAGGAGAAATCGTGATAGAGCCGTCAAACGCCCAGTGAATACCTCTTCGCAGCCTCAACACCGATGTATTATTCAACGTGTGTGTGTGTGAAGTGCTAACTGCACCTTCGGAACATATGTACATTGCTCATTGATTTCAAGAGAGGCAATGGTCTGCCCAGAACGTGTTTGCGTAGCTGATTGTTGATCCGATATGGTAAGTGCTGTTTAACGGCAATCCGAATGGAGTAGGTTAACCCACGTAGCCCGGCTACCTTCCGGTGACACAGTGACAATACGAGTGGCTTATCTGGAAACTAAGTTGTCAGCCGGTTTCGTGGAATGACAGAGTAGAAGGATATTGTGAAGGTGAAAAGCAAAAACATGGGCTAAAACAATCCCACCCCTCTGGATGTCTTGATAACAGGAAGGGTTTAAACCACCAGGGAAAGCACTCGATGTATTATAGCGTTATCATGTGCTTAGCAGCAACGAAGCATTAATATTTAACAAATGTCAATGAGACTTGCAGCGGGGCATTCTACCACGGTAGTATGTATCTATTTAAGCATGCAGCTGTGGATCACAGACATTGCTTGAAAAGCGGCTTCATTGACATTCCCATGTACATTAACACAACGTCTGCATATTCTGCCGACGTGACTCAAATTTGTTCGTTCATTCATTCATTCATTGTCAGAAACCAATAAATCCTATGCAGGGATGCGGTGAGCCGAAGCCTGTCCCGCCAGACACAGGGCGATAGGCAGGGCTATACCCAGGATGGGACGCCAGAGGGCAATTAACCTATGCAGCAGCATGGCTTTGGACTGTGGGAGGAAACCGGAGTGACCAGTGAAAAACCAACGCGGACACGGGGAGAACACGCGAACTCCACATAGAAAGGCACCCGAGCCGGGATTCGAACCCGGAGACCTTCTTGCTGTGAGGCGGCAGTGCTATTCACCGTGCCACCGTGCCACCCTGACTCAAATTCGCGAAATCGTATTGTTCACACGTTTACATTAAAGCAAGAGCACCTGGCCATCATATTAGCAACGGTCAGTACGTTACTGAACAAGTCGCGATTCAAATCCAGCGCAATCAGGCCAACTTGAATGTCATGGCTTACACGTCTTTTCCACGGAGCCTCGGGGGCTGAGTTTCCGTGGAAACCCGTCGGACGTAAGTAACGTAGACGTATTAAAGAGTGACCAAAGGGCAAACTGGGCGGCACGGTGGCGTAGCGGTGAGCAGCGCTGCCGCCTCACAGCAGTAAGTCCCCGGGTTCGTATCCCGGCTCGGGGGTCTTTCTTTGTGGAGCTTGCATGTTCTCCCCCGTGTCCGCGTGGGATTTCGCCGGGCACTCCGGTTTCATCCCACCGTCTAAAGACATGCTGCCAGGTTAATTGGCGTACTGACTAAATTTCCCCAGGCGCCCTGCAATGGACCGGCGTCCCATCCTCGGTGTTCCCCTGCCTTGCGCCCTGTGTCTGCGGGATAGGCTCCGGCTCACCGCGACCCTGTAGAGGATTAAGCGGTTTCTGAAAATGGATGGATGGATGGAGATAGATGTGTATTATTACAGCAGTGAGCTTGCAAGCTATTTACGGGACTCCTGCGACACAACAAACATGCGAATTTCTGACAATAATTTTAGCCCGGGGACTAAATAGCCCCCGGTGCCCTGTGATGGACTGGCGTCCCAACCTGGGAATAGCCCTGCGTTGCGCCCTGTGTCTGCCCGGATAGACTCCGGCTCACCGCAATCCTGCACAGGATTAAGCGGTGTCTGACAATGAATGAATGAATGAAAAGGGCAAACGAGCCGCCATGCCGTCGACACGTGACGTGTGTGCGCCGTGAACCTGTAAATGGCACCCGGGTGGGGGGTGTGTGGGGGTGCTGTGATGAGTGGGTATTCACGGGTGCCAAGCGCACGCGTGAACCCCCCGAAGCTGAATGTGTCAAAAGTGTGCTTAGTGCGTCGCCCGCAAATTCCATGCATTTCAAATTTGTTCGGGTGATCTTTCATGACCTCTCGCCCACCCCCCGTCCAACCCCCCGAATACAATCACCCTAAACGCAATCAACCCCGCTCGCTCGACACACGCCCGTTTCTTTCTATCATTATTATTTAAAGCACGTGTTTTGCATGTTTACCCGCGCTTCGTTCCTTCTGCTATCTGCGATGTTTGTGCGGCACGGAGGTCACCGACACGTGAAGGAGAAATGTAAACCCTCCCGCGGTGAGTTTCAGCAAATCGCACCGAATGCGATGCTGCCACGGATATCAAAGGAATGGGAGGGAGGTCCCTGCACTAATCTGTCCTCTGATGTTGAAAAACACACCGAGCAAGTGTCACAAATTAAAGGTCGTCTCTAAAAGGGTGTTTAGGATCCCGATGCTACGAATGTATTTACGCGCGTACTGATGCGTAATAGGTTTTCACGGCGCGAAGTATGGAAATTGGTCCATCGCGACCTTTCACCTCCCACGTCGGAGGCATCGTCGGGCGATTCAAACACGCATGATGTTGGCTAATTATGCCTCCATGACGCCTGACGATGCCTTCAACGTGTGAGGCGAATCGTCGCCTGGAAAAAGGAGAAACACTCCACACGGCTATCACGAAAGAACAGCGATGGAAAGCAAGTCTCAGTATTTATAGATTTCATACCCAAGCGGTAGGCTTAATTTCACACTCCGTAAATTCTGGAACGCGTCTAGGCTGCCATGGAGCTAGGCATTAACAACACAAGGCAGATATATCCACAATGATGCTGTATTATTGCACCCCGTATTTGTGTACTGTGCCGTCATTAAGGACATTTTGATCACCTTGAGCACTACGTAGATAGATGTTTATTATTACAGCAGAAATACCCAGTGAGCTTGCAAGCTCTGGAAGCCGGATTCCTGCGATATGATTATAAAGTAAATAGTAACACACAGTATTGCACACGACAAAAATGTTCAATAATTCCATTAAATTAATTCAGCGACAAAGCAGTGCAAGTGTAACAGTGCGATCTGAATAAGTTGAAGAAGCGTATTTGCATTGTAAAAGCAAAGCGTATATGCGGCCCTTGAAACCACTTATCAATTTTGAAAATTGCAGCTAGGCACAAATTTCAATTCTAATAGGGATCTTAAGTGGCTCATCGAAGGTAGTGACTGTAGCCTCAAGCTCCCGGTTAGATTGTTCCTGAAACGAAGGGCAGCCGCCACGAAAGCTTTTTCCCCGTAACTGGGTGTACGCATGTGCGTTTACACATCGCCGCACACACAATCACGGCATCTTTCGGACCAAATAAGGCAAGATGGATGTGGCGCATTTGTTCTGCATGAAATTAAGGGAGTGTGTGTCAGACAGAGAGAGAAAGCGAGAGAGAGACGTGGCATTTTGTTAGCATCGCGTTCCGCTGTTGCCTCAGTGGCTCCAGGTTAACTGGCTTTCCAGGTAAGTGACAATACTTGGAACTGTCCTTTGTGTCCCCTAGGTAGATTTCAGTATAATTGAGAGCTTGCTGCTGTAGTACTGTATGTGAATAATGCAGATCACAGCTAGAGAGGCTAGGGAAAGACGGGCGCACCGCTGGTCAATATATACCGGGTCATTGATGTGGTACGCCGACCTTAAGCGTGTGCTTGTAAACACCACCAACCCCAACAAGGTATGCAGGGATAAATCATTTCTTCAACTTAGTCTTGTGCTCATGCACAGTATAAAGATACAAATATCCCCCCATAACGCCTTAAAGGGCTGTTAGGTCAAGTGGCGTTAGCGAGTAGCACCTATGAAGGTCGACACGGCACACGAGGAGGTGGGTGACCTGCACCACGCCCAACGGCCTTTGTCTCCCTAGTGGCTGTGTTTACACACCGCACTAGGAACTCATTTGAGGCTGAGTCGACATGGAGAGGGCCAGGACCGGTTAAGAATATCGTCACTGGTGTTGGCAGTGAGCGAGACTCGAACTCGGGTGGCCAGATTTGTGACCCAACACAGTATACACACACATGCACACAACGCATAAGGCAACACTGGCAGTAATACGAAAATCTTGAACAAAACCAGCCAACTTAACCATAAAGCACAGTATTTTAGGGCTAATTTACATTCAGTTGTTTGCCCAGTATCATTAGCGACAGCTATGGTGAAACAACTCCTGGATGAAGGGCATCCCAAGTCGCCGGGCTCTCGTGAGTCTGAGATTATAATAATCTAGCAAGCGCCAGCACACGATCTTATTCCATCGCTCCATGTCCTCGGTTCATGATGTGCCACTAATAATTTAAGTGAAATAGCTTGGTGGTGAAAATAGCTTGGGTTTGAATGTGCCACGGTTTCTTTTATTACAATATTAAAATCCAAAGGCATTATGGTTCGATGTCAATCTCATTTTCAACATTTTCGCTAATATGAAAAAGCGATTAACAATGTCATAATTCTACGCATTGCCTGAATTAGCTACACCACGATCTGCCAATACTTTTCCCAATCTATAATTACCACGAGCCAATCACCCTGAGCAAAGATAATGAAAATTCAGAAAAAAACCACGTTTCACTTTAATGCGATTGCTAACAGCAGGACTGTCTATTACACATATACCAGGATGTAGATATTCTTCACGTGTCATCTACCAGTCGTGATTAATTTCAGCCGGAACATTTCAGAAACGCTGTCCCGGGAATTAATTTGGCAATCCACATCCATCTTGCTTCAGTTTGTCCATCTCGTTTTTAATAACCGGTTCATAGGATTATGCCAACATAGGGTGCAATCATTTCTGCTTGTTATGGATAGGTGTACCATGTACACCAGTTGTAATAGTGCCGATAATCCGTAATCCAAGCTAGCCTTGCAGCGTCCAGGAAAAAAATTTAGTGAAAAATTAATCCCTGTCTAGAGTTCGGATAAGAGTTAGAGCTTTGTAATGACCAAGGTTCAGAAAACAAGCATGGGTTTTGTAAACGTGGAAAATAGCTAGGTACTGTACATGGTAACCTACCAACGTAAAAAGTGTTTAAAACAAAACATCTGCCTATCATCATTGCATCAAGGCGTCCCCGTGTCAAGTCCATACTTAATAACAATAATAATCTACTTTTGTAACGCGCGCATTTTCTCCGGGCGCGTTACACCCGTTGATTCGATGGTGAATGTGAGTTGGGGAAGGGAGGGCAGAAACGGTTCTCATATCACACTTGCCACTCATGTTAGCCTTGGCTAAGCCATCAAACTTGAGTCGCTAGGTTCACAGTGCGGTGCTCTAAGCATTGTAGCGGCAACTCCATAGAACAATACGAATACTATCTTGACTCGCTGTGTGCAGTTGACACAACCGTGTAGCTATGTCGTGATTTACATTATAAAATAAATAAAAACATTTGGGAATGAATGTAATTAGGCCGTGGCAACTCATGCATGAAAATTATTTCATTGTTATGAAATTTCACGCGTGATTGAATGGCATGTTGACAAACATGACAACGAGTATATTCTGCTTCACAACAGTGCCAAAGCAACTTCACAATCCCGATTAAGATGTCACAGTCAGGGTGGCGGTATCGCCGTTATTGAGATGCGGCGAATCACACGCTAAGCATGCGAAAATGTCATGATCGAACACATGTGATGACACGCGATCCGATAATGAATTGTGGGACATGTGTAATCGCACGCACACGTATACCACCGCTATTCTATTTAGAGAGAGAGCCATCGCATTACATTCAATATTTGACATACAGTGAACTTAAATCAGAAATCCAATTCGATAATGAGAAAATCAAATTGTAATTTGAACACGTTCATTGTCTATCCCGTTACGATATGCATTTGCCGTTCAGACACCACCACCGCAGCGCCCGCACACACACACATACGACAACAAACGCATCGCATCGTACATACAGTCATCATCAACCACGGTCAATCCACTGCTGGATGAAGGCCCTCGGCCAAACCGCTGGGCCGTCACATCTTACGAAACCCCCCCCAAATAATCCACGTACGCACCCGCGCCGACTTTCATCGCTCCATCTGCCCGGCGGACTGGTCCTCTCGATCGCGTTGCATCCACTAGTAAGATCCCCCTCTATAGCCGTATAGGTTGACGACACGGCACGGGAACTGGCCGGAACCCATTGTGCTCTTTAAAACAAACGATGGGAGCGCGGCTCGGCCAAAGCACAACAACAACAAACAAACGCGCGCGTCTCACCGTTAGTCCTGCCGGCGCCGTTCGGGTGATTCTCGCGTCGCTGGGAGCGTCAGCAAAGGCGCATCTGCACGGCTGCGCCGCGTCCCATGCCTTCCGCTAAATGCTGCTGTTCGACTGCTGCTGCTTGCTGCTCTGTGTGTGCATCAGATGGGGCGCTCTGCTTTGCCCCAGATGGTGATGTCATTCCGGATGTTGCCGAGAGAGCGGCGGCGGAGCGCGGTCGCACGCACGGCACGGCACGCCGATTCAACTCGGGAGCGCACGTGCGCGTGTGTTCGCATCCCGAACGGACAAAGATCTGACCCACCCTGCCGCCCAGCCACCGGGTGGTCGGCTTCGACGGAATGTTGGGGGAAACGTGCTGTCGGGGAGCGCCCTGTGATGGTTGCTACGCGGTGGCGTGCAGAGGTTTGGTGATGCCCGTGGGCAACTCTTTGATTGTATGCACCCCCAAGACTCAAACATAGTGCCTAGTACTGAGTTGTAAGGCAGTACTATAACGTGTCGACGGTCGTCGACAGGGCACGGTGGATGATGAAAAATAATGTCGATCGGTGTCGACAGGGCACCGAAAGAGTTAATCGGCATTACGCACAGTATTTACACGTAACAGGTTCTCTACTCTGGTGTCGCTTATTAAAACACGGATCCACATTCACACCAGCATGTGGGACTGTTTAATTTCACTCTTTGATCGGATGCCCCCCTGAAATGGATGCCCACGACCGGAGCGGAAAATCGGTCGTTCGTTTGGATGTGGGTGGGAGTTGTACTCGGGTGACTGGGTTCGTAGCATAGCGTAATAACAGCTACGCTACAGATCAGCACACGAATTCACAAAATACAAAGACAAAGATCTTCCGTATAGCCTTACCAGACTGTAGGGGTCAAGTTACATTAGCGAGTAGCACCTATGAAGGCCGACACGGCACACAAGGGGGTGGCACGTACGTACATTTACGCTCATACATACCCACAAACACAATCATACATTGCCGGAGTGACCGGCCACCAGTTCACTTCCCTGTTTCACGAAACATTTTGACGGGAAATGAACAGATTACAAAGCTCTTACGTATTTATTGAGTCAGTGCGGTGACACACGAAACAGCCGCTTGCATGCATGTCATAATATGAATGTTATATTTAATCAACGTTAGATATGTTTTACGTTAAGTGTCTTTTTTACTAAATGGTATGATTGAATGTCGGCGGCTCGGTGGCGCAGTGAGCAGCGCTGGCGCCTCACAGCATGAAGTGCCCAGGTTCGACTCCCGGATCTGGATCTTCGTGTGGAATTCGCATATTCTGCCCGTGTCCGCCTGCGTTTTCTCTGGGTACTCCGGTTTTCTCTCACAGCCCAAAGACATGCTGCCGAGGGTAATTGTCCTGAGTAAATTGCCCATGGTGTCCTGAGATGTTGTAACTTGCTTACCCTTCCCCGCTGGACAACTGTTAAAAAGAGCTACATAGCTTGCCGTTTCCTTTAAGCTTAAGTGAAAACGTACTGACTGCTGTCATGCTCGTACATTTAATTCCACATTTAATCATCTATACAATAACGGAGTTTTGTCGGTATGTTTTTGCATAGCACTGGACGGAATTATGGGTATTATTTAGTACAGACAAATAGATTTATACGACTTAGTCCATATGGGTATGTGAATATATTACACTGTAGGGATTGGTATAATATTTTATATTGCATAGTACCGACAAGTACACTGCTTTATATTACAGATAGGTCCGTGACTTTTTACTACATAGTGCATATAGATGCGCCGGGTTATATTACATAATACAGATAGGTATGTGGATATACATTACACAGTGCAGATACACATATGGGTATATGTTGCATAGATAGGTAAATAGGTTTATGGATTAAGATATTTTTATTACATGGTACATAATAGGGATATGTTTGTACAGTATTATGCGGTCTATACGGCCGTAGGCTGAAGCCGTGCAGGTCGAGCTTGATCGGCACATAAACCCGTTCCTGAGCCAGTTGGGAAACTTCGTAAAAGGGTGACACGTGTTTTTATGCAATTACGTAGGTTTTCACGGCTCGATTCATGATGGTTGCTCTTCGAAGCTGTTCTTTCGGGATAGCCGTGCCGGGCGCTCTCCCTCTTTCCTTCCCGATGTTTCGCCTCCCACGTTGGAAGACGCTTCCAACGTGGGAGGCGAAACGTCGCGAAGGAGACTGCTCAGTGATACGGCTATCCCGAAAGAACAGCTCTGAAGGGCAACCATCATGAATCGAGCAGTGAAAACCTACATCACTATATTGGCAAGGAGCTTTGAGAGCAACCAACACGTTTTGTTACGTCTGACAAAACGTCAATTGTCACCACTTTCAGACAAGACGCGTAGTGTAATCACAGCACCGCTGACGATACGTGTAGTAACGTGTGCCTTTTTACATGAGGATGTTGGGGGCTTGTTTAAAGCGTGTTTCAGCCGCGCACTGACAAGCATCGCCTCCCTGTGGACAAGCCAGGAGGTGTGGACATAAGCGCGGCGCGAACAAAAACACCACTTTAATTCCGCCAGGGAAGAGCGCATTGACAGTTTACCGTAAGACACGAATACAGTGTTGACATCCCCTCGTTATACGGAACAGATACGCGCGATGTTTCGCTCCAGATTCACCGGTTTGCTCACGCGATGTTAAACATTCATGGACTGCATGCACGGTCAAATGTGCCAACGTAGCAGCACCCTTATGAAAAATAAATATCCTGAGATTTAGATGAGGGTTTCCTTTAGTGAATTATGGGCGTTTTATATGGGATGTCACAGTGCGGTTAACGTGTTTGTTGTGTCGCAGGAATCCCTTAAAGAGCTTGCAAACTCACTGGGTATTTTTCTGCTATAATAATAAAAACATCTATCTTAACAGCCCACGTCATTTATTTCGCACATTTGTTGTATCGCAGGAATCCCACTTCCAGAGCTTGCACTCTCATAGGGTAGTTTCTGGTCTAATTAAGAAACATCTACAGCTACATCGGTGGGTAACTTTATTATGGCGGTAGCTCTATGATACAATTGCTGGACTCAGTGCCGGATTTAGACTTGGCGAGGCCCTAAGCTTTATAAAGCTTTGAGGCCCCTTGTTAAAAAAAATTACACCAGATGACCTCATGAAACTTGGGCTTCAACTCTTCGTTGGTTTGTAATTCAACCAATTCTCCTTGTTTTTGGATTTCTGTTTCTTCAACACTTAAAAATGGGTATTAAACCCAATCTGGAATCTTATTGAGGCCCCTGCGGATTGCGAGGCCTTAAGCTGTAGCTTGTTTAGCTTATGCATAAATCCGGCACTGGCTGGGTGAGGAGCTCGGCAATCCGGTACAGTCGAACCGCGCCTCCTCCCTATGTAGAGGAGGCGGTTGAGGTGGTTCGGGCACCTGGTGAGGAGGATGCCGCCCGTGAGGACTCAGTTGGAACTCTAGCGGGCTCCTACAGCGGGATCCCCCAGCTGGTGTGGCGGCCCAGGACACGCTTGTCGGACTGTATCTCTATAGACTGTCTCTAGGACATGCTAGCGGGACTGGAAAGCCCCCAGAAGGAGCCGGAAATCCCCCAGAAGGAGCCGGAAGTCTGTCGTTAGGAAAAGGGAGGTCAGGTCCTCGCTATTCAGCATGTGGCAGGCTGGACGCATCTGCGTCTCAGAAAGAAAGTCCTGCCACGAGGCAGTTCGATCCCCGCCTCGGGAGCATTTTTTGTGTGGATTTTGTGTGTTTTCCCCGTTTTCGCCGTGGGTTTCCTCCGAGTTCTCCGGTTTCCTCGCACGACTAAAAAAACACTTGACCGATAACATCATGATTGAAGGTAGTTGTGTCCGGCGGGTTGGCGCCGGCTGACTGCTTGGCTGACTCCCCCCCCCCATTTCTGCGGTTTCGTTTCGCCTCCGTATCCGCGTCTCGTCCATGACCAGACGTGGAATTTTCGCGGCGCGTTATGAATTGTGTCGTTATTATTAATATGCTGCCGCCGCGACCATCTCCATGAATAGCTGCGCTCTGAAAATGGATGGATGGAGGTATCTGCTGACCGTAGGGATTGAACCGCCGTATATTCTGCAAATTGGCCAAGTGGGCTGCACCATACCCCAAGCAGGCTATTCCAGCATTGCAAGTTGTAACGTAAAGACGCCTATTTGCAATGTCTTGCGAAAATGGGAAATTGCCGCGTAATTGGATTTTCATTATCACAATAATGCGTGTTAAAACGGGCAAATTTAGTAAGCCAGATGAAACTCTGCGCCCGGGAAAATAATACTTAATTTGCCAGTGGCTAAGCGGTGTTATTAATGGGACAAGACGACCATCTTTGGAATTTGAATTGTCAGTTTTATAATTCGGTTATGCAAATCACATGGTATTCCATCCACTAATTGAAAATAGTTCCATAATGGTATTATTGCTGCGGAATATATTTTCGGAGCACATAACCAATTCGCCCGGAATGCCTCCTATCTCATAAGCTAAGCAGGGTTTAGCCTGGTGAGTATTTGGACCAAGCCACAAACGGGTTCAAATGGACGTGCGGGGTGCAGTGCAGCAACATCAATTATTCTGCTGAAATATATTCCCACATCTACGTTCTTTTCACCATTCCGCACTAACCAGCGAGGTGAAGTATGGTCAAGTTACTCCTGTGACCCGTACAACGTGAAAAGGCCTGGGATCGACCGAGGTACTGTAACTGTAGTTTGCACATATACCTCTGTCGTACTTATCGCCTGAATTACTGTGTTTATTGCGCGCAGTCCAGTAAAGGCGATGCATAAAAACGTGTTGCTGTACTGCCGTGTACGTGGAGAGGACTCTTGGTCAAACAGGCGCAGGTCAAAAGTCTCAGAAGGTCGAAACCAGTTTCCAGAATGTACTCGCTTATAAACGCTTGTGGCTGCAAATAAAACGCTGGTTCAGGAAAATCATGTGTCGGTGGACATGGATGCTGTTTCAAGCAAATACGGTGATGAAACACACTCGTGAATGGTACATTTAAAGGCTATGGGCACCTTTTGCCAGTATACAAATGATGTAAAAAATATATAAGGTTTTACCTTTTTGCCAATGAGAGAAGTGATTTTAGTTGTGGCAAAAACATGAAAAAATGCTTTGATACACTGCGCATTGTCCTTAAAACTATCTCTGGTGTCGGCCAATCTCTGGTATGGCATAATCATTTTCATGGAGAATGCACAGTGTATCAAATAATTTTGTTTGCATACGTGACTACTTGTAAACTGGACACTGTGTAAAGGTGTCTATTTGGTGTTTTAAGATCTTAACACTTCTCTCAATGCCACAAAGGGTAAACCCTTATATTTTTACATAATTGGCACATTTAGAGTCTGTGTATTTATACTAACTCTGCCCATTAACATGAGTTCGTAAAGGCCAAAAGGTCGTTGGACTGCTTTGTTTTCATGTGGAGATGCGAAACAGTAGGACATGTGCGTAATTGGGATAAAGAAGAGGATAATGCCCTTAAACCTTTTTTTAAAGACGGCCAGGCATATACCATTTGCTATCTGTCGGGTAAATATACACGAACGGTCCTTTTGTAAATCCGCATTTGGAAATGGGTCCTCCGCACGCCATGTGGGTCACGGTGGTTATTTAGCCATACATCATAACGGTGGTCATGGCGGGTTGGTGAAGGGGGAAGAGGGGAGACAGAAACCGATGCTCTCTGGCTTCGTGCCGTATGCCTGGATTTTTCTGCACTGCCATCCGCTGCCAACGTAGCCTCGCAGTGATAGAAGCCACATAAACAATGCCACATTCGCATGACAGGGCCGAGTCCATCCATTGGACAACAACTCTTGACTTCCCAATATGATGGCAGTAACCATTCTATCGACCTCCGAGGGACGATGAGCCGAGTTAGCCCACCATCAGGATTTGACCGTAATGATGATTTCACACGACCACTGCAGCCACTCGGGGTCATTACACTCACCACGACGCACAACAAAATCCAGCATCAAATCTCGCCGCAGAATCAAATCGCCGGGGAGGTGTGTCGCGTGGAATGGTGGGGGGGGTTAATGGTTTCACCCACCACAGCCTTCAGCTGTTGTCATCACATGCTGGGGAATAGGGGGGTCACCCAGCCCAGCCGATGCACCACGTGTTCTCATCCCCTCGGCCAATTGCTCTGCAGATGAGCCACCCCCCCCCCAAAGCGATCCCAAACCTACGTGGCAGGAGAGAGGGGCGTAACACGGGGAGGGGCGAGAGGCAGGGGCGGGGCGTAATTTTGGATTTGGGCGGGGCGTCGCGAGTAGTGGGCGGGGGATGAAGGAAATGGGCGGAGTTTGTGGTGCAGTAGGCGGGGCCCACTAAATGGTCAATACTCACCTCATCGTTACCAGGTGCCCGAACCAATTCAATTCAACTTTATTTGTCAACTCTACCATATGTACAGGACATACAGAGAATCGAAATACCGTTTCTCTCAGACCCCGGCGTTGTTTACTG
>JAZEWU010000012.1:3451335-3493658 GCA_036362915.1 Geotria australis
GCGTCACGCAGATCCCCCAGTGGTGCGCGGAGTTTGCGCTCTCGCGGGATTACGAGCACGGCACGGTGGCGTGCGCCCAGCCGCACGCGATGGCCGCCACGAGCCTGGCGGTGCGCGTCGCCGACGAGATGGACCTGAACGTCGGCCACGAGGTGGGCTACGCGGTGCCGTTCGAGGACTGCTGCACGGCGGACACGGTCCTCAGGTGAGCTCGTCCGGCTACGGCGGAGGGGAAGGATAGGAGTGGAGATCGTTCCGATCGCAGGCGTGAAAGTAGCCGGACGGTCGTATTGCAACCCTCACCTCCCTTCCCATCTTGCCACCTGTACTGTACTGTACTGGATGTTTCGGCCTACCTGCCGGTGCGCTGTACCGAACCGTACCGGCTTACTTTCACCTCCACGCTCTCTTCTTGCTCTCACTGTTCGTCATCCTCATTGTCGAGTCTTCGTGACATCGATGGTGAAGTGACGCCACTGTGCGATTTTGAGGATTTTCTGTAATACTAGATTGATACTGGCATCCAGCACTGCCTGCCTTCACGTGCAATGTATGCGTGTGAAACGTGGGCGATCAATGCCGCACGTAGGTGGAGGGAACGATCCGCTGCGCAACGAAGGCCTCCCCGAGCTGTCGTAATCTGTCATGTCATCTGACGTGTCCATCCATGTAGCACGTGAACGCGAGCTGATTTCGTTGCTCCATCCGCCTGGTGGACGTTCTCTCAGGCACGTACCCTCCCGAGTGGACGTCTGCCGAAGAGATGGAGCGATGTCAACTGTAAATAACAGCACCGCGGCACGTTATTTTACGAACCCACATTTTATTAAATGTGCGTCCTGACTGTGTGTTGCTCAAAATGTAAAGATTTAAGTGGGAGTAGAAGGCGGCCTTAACGATCGACCTTTAGAGTACTGGTCCATGCGCTGCATGTTCTGTCATGCAGTGGAGCGGCCTGCACTTGCGTTTTGGCCTAAATGTTGACAATTATGCTGATAATAAGAATTAATTGCATTTATAAAGTGCCTTTCAGCCAGAGCTCCCAAGCCACTGCAGGAAAGATAGGTAGTTTTTTTTTTGTGGAGAACACACAAACTCGGCACAGAAAGGCATCCGAGGAGGGAATCGCACCGCCTCGGTTAAGACCTTCTTTCTGTAAGTCACGGATATTACAGCTGCATAGACACCCTGCTGCTAACGGAGAAGCAGATGGACTTTGATCTGCATTGCTTGTGTTAACGCTGCCACAAGGGGTAGGTATGGAATCCTTCAAATTATTCACTGATTGCAGATTATATATAAATCCAAATTCACACCTTGTATTCCTCGGCATTGGGACAACAAAGTGGTGTTTGAAGATTTTAATTGAATTACCAGGTGGTCTAATTATATCGGTGCCTTTGTGAACAGCGTAGGATGTTTCTACAATTGTAATGAGACCGCTCGGTGAGAGGGAGGGCTCCGAATAAAATACTTTAAAGGGAGTCGAGCGTAGAAAACTTTTCCCGTGATTTTATTGTGCTTCGTCTCTGGAGCAGTTGCGTTGCAAGAAAATGTGCTAAAACACAGGCATCAAAGAACAATAAATCCATGCGGGGAGCTGAAAATGTAATTGGCTTTGAATATAACGTGCGAAAATGCACATACTACGACGTTAACCCGGGCTAATGATGAGGCAGCTACGAAGACTCGTATTTTACACGGCTAATCCCCAGCAAGTGTGTGTTCGTTGCAGGCTAAATGTTCTGTGCTTTAATGCAAGGGTTCTCTACCTTTTATACCTCAAAACCCACTTGGCCCACTTGCGTATGGTCTCCACGAACCACTAGGTGGTACTCGCGGCCCTCTGACAGGTCGCGACCCACCGGTTGGGAATGTTCGCCTCTAAGGTGCTCGCATGTTTTTACGAGACTCAGTTGCACATCCGGGGCTCTTTGCGATGGTCACCTTGCCTGCGATCATGTGACCAGTTAAATAGACCAATGTGACTTGGTGTTTTCTGGGCCGAGCGGCGAAAGGGGTTCATCCGTTTTCAGCAGTCCCACGAATCCGGTCGTGGTGTGACTGGAATCAACGCTGCAGATGCACCTGCAGCCAAAGGCGTCTCTCGTGTGGGTCAGCTTCTTGGCCGTGGTCTTACCTTTTGAAAAGAAAACTGACCAACAATTCCATGAATGGCTCATTGTTGTGTGGAGTTAGTGTATGCTTACCCAAGCATGCGTGTTAACCCTTGTTAAAAATAAACAAGAATGTACGATCACTTCCCCCTTGAGGTGAGGGGATGAGCTTGTAGTGATAATAGTAAAGTATTTAATTTAAAAACGCCTTGTCAAAACCACTCAGGGCGTGGTACAGGCAGTACAATATCATAGCACAATGCATTACAGCATATGAAGTATATAATACATCATTTAAGAAGATTTAGATATTAAAAGCAATTCGCAATAAATTAGTGGTTTTTTTTTAATAGATTTAAACTCAACAAAAGACGAAGCACCGTGGATGTGCAGAGGTTTGGGTATTGTGTATCCGAGGCTTGTCTGAACAGGATCGTAAGCCGTGCTGGGCTGTTCTAGAATTGGATTGGCATGGTTTAGAAACGCCCATGGGTACGCAGCAAGAGAGCGCTAACACCTCGAGCCAGGGATTGTATGGGTGATATTATGTTTTTGTTCCTGCGGTGTACAATAGGTATCGCGGCAGAGATTTCGTCGTTCAATGAAACCCCCGGTGCCACATGCTGTGAGAGCAGTTAACAATGTGAGCATGTGTTGTGGCAGCGAGGCACGTGATTGAAAGGTCCAAAGAACAGCTGTGTTGAGAGGGTGCAGTGGGCTCACTTTTGCTGTCGGATAACTGTCAAACTGTACCCGCGTGCGGGGATTTAAGCACGCTCTTTTATGTCTTGAGTAAGCCATTTGAATTAAAGATGAACTGCCGATCGGCGTGAAGTTTAACCGCTCCTGATATGACGGTGGAGTATTAAAGACACGCGCTTGCCCATGAACACATGGTTTGGAGAACAAAGGCACTTTACAGACTTCACAGTGAGTGAAAAAAAGTGAGTTGGCTTCGCGGGGATATATCCCGATGGTGGCCGGGTTGGACGAGCCAAAGGAGGGAACGTGACCGACATGAAGAGCTCCATGATGGTGGTGACGGGAACACCGAGATTGGCCAGGATGTCGGAGCAAGATCGCTTATGGCATCTCGAGACAGCGAGTGATGTGATGAACTGGGGAGGCCTTCACTGAGCAGGCGATACAGCTTAACCGATGAGAAGACTTGCATTTGTGTCTTAAAGTCTCGTGATTATATTGCGTTGTATATGATACAATGGAGATAGAATGCGTGCCATGACAAAGTATGGTTTCCTCACATGAAGCCAATTGGAAATGGCCAAACATCTCAATGCGGCAGCAACCTACTGAACAAAAATAGTCTTGAGACTCGGTGAGGCTTATCTGGGTAAATAATTGGCGTTGCGCGCGTGATTCCACTCGGTCTTTAACCTAGACACCTCATGTCTGGATAATTTTATGATGGAGGTATCTGCTGACTTCAGCACCTGAAGCTACAGATTGTGCAAACTGGCCAAGTGGATTGCTTCATAACCGTCAGGCTATTCCAGCCTTGCATTCAGAACATAACGACACTCGTGTGCGTTGTCTTACGAAATGGGATATGGCAATTTAATGCTAAAAAATTATACATGGTGAACCGTTTATTGATACCCCTCTAAAATAGTATCTAGGGAAATCATAGAGAAGGCAGCATTTCTATTTCACCAACCAATCAAAATATTCTTGTTAACCATGTTAAAACTCCCGGGTGTGATGTGGAGCCATCACTTTCCAATGTACAATCACCTGTTCGTAGGAAAGTCAGAGGATTATTCGAATTCAGCAGGGTATCTGTAAATGGATCACTCTAAATTTACAATAAAATGTACAAAAACGAACAAGCAACGTGCAAACTCAGCGAGGGTTTCCTGGGTGAGCGACTGGTGTATTCGGGATTCACCACACCCAGCCTCGCCTCTGCAGCAGCAACAAAAAACCAGTAGTACATTGTACTGGTGTAGGTTTACATCAGTACATCACGTACTGACCTAGGTTTACTTTGTACTGATGCAGCAGTACATTAACAAATGGATTGTAACCTTATCGAGGTGGAGGGATTTGTGTGTTCCAATGAACCCCAGAGCTATGTCAACTGCAGTCTAGCACTCTTGCTAGCGTCTTCCTTGGTGATCAGGTCTGGAGTCTCGCACTCCTGGTAGGGTCTACCTTGGTGATCAGGTCTGGAGTCTAGCACGCCTGCTAGGGTCTCCCTTGGTTAACATGTCTGGGGGGAGGTTCCAAACATACCGTTCCGAAGCCCTTCCGACTAAACGAAGTTTGCGTCCAGAAGATCCATCCGGCTGTATAATTATGCTCCAATACTGCCAACCCGGGTCAAGCTGGGATACCGGCTATTCAAACAACGATAACAGAGGGGCCCCCGGCTGCATCCCCAGGTTCACGACAGACGAGATGCTGCTGCGAGAGCTCACGTCGGACCCGCAGCTGGATCGCTACGGCGCCATCGTCCTGGACGAGGTGCAGGAGCGCTCGCTCTCCACCGACGTGCTCATGGGCCTGCTGCGGGACGTTGGGCGCCAGCGGCCGGGCCTGCGCGTGGTGCTCGTGGCCACGCCGTGCGCAGCCCAGGCCCTGCACCGCTACTACGGCGACGTGCCGTGGATACGGCTGGACTCGCCGGAGCTGCCCGCCCCTGCCTCCGCCCTGTCCCGCTCCTCTGCCGAAGGCGGTGGTCGCGGCGACGACGGCGACCCTTCCGCGGGTAAAAAGGGTTTCCACGGACGAAGGCTTTTGCGAGCGATGTTTTATGGGTAGTATAGCTCTTTCGGTGGGTTAGGTCACGTAAAAAAAATAAGTGTTGTAAACCCGACACGGCCGTTTAGTAAGGTTTGTCACGTGAACGAAACGTGCCAATTGTTTTATTTGTAACTCGAAGGCTGTCATGACCAATATTATCCATAGTATAGCTCTTTTTACGAGTTTAGGTCATCTTTTCACGTGACCCTAAACTCATAAAAAGAGCTATACTAGGGACAATTGTTTACAACTTAAGCACACTGGCGTGTCGGAGAGCGAACACACAACATTTAAATGGTGTGGGTTCCCTCTCCAACATACCCATAAAAATATACATACGAATGTAAAAGTTTTCTCATCTTTCCTCCTCCGCCACCAACGGCGGTCGTAGCGTGGGTGACCGTGCCTCTTACGGAGGTGAAGGTTTTCTCGCGCAGGATTCGTACGGACGGTTCGGAGCGGTTTCCGTACGGCAGCCGTGCGGCTGCTTCCCCACCGCTCGTCTAAGCGGGAGAGCCGCGAGAATTCCGGAGATCCACATCGCGGCCGTCACCTACTTGTCTGCTGGTCGTAGCCATAACCGTTAACGAGATTAACGGTGGGATTGGTGACCAAGCTTAATGAGCTTCTGGTCTCGGCTGTAATCAGAGATGCCTTGCATTAGATCACCCTGCTTGGGTGCTTATTACGTCGCACCTCTTCGATGCTTGTACGCAGCCCTGTCTGGCAAAATAACCGCCGCACTTTAATTGTTTTGTCTTAAATAATGGGATTTGACTGTTCCCTTGAATATCTTCCTCCATTTAGAGTACGTTCCACGTGTGAGTTTTCCACCCGTAAGCGAGCCAAGTTCCTTTTCGATCGGCTCGATGCTCGCGGCAGCGTGCGGAGAAACGGCCCAACCCGGACGAGCACGCCATGATTGCGAGAGGCAGCCGGGACGCACGTGCTAAACTTCGCTCGCGCGCGTGTTTGGATGCCCGCAGGAGACACGGCGAGCCGGCACGGAGAGGTGGTGTACACGGGTGAAGAGACGGAGCAGAGGGACGTGGTGCGGGCAGCCGTCAAGCTGCTGCTGGAAATCCATCGCGCAGTTCAGCCGGGAGACGTGCTGGTGTTCCTGCCGTCCGATAAGGTAGCCTCGCACCGACGTGAGCGTCGGTTTTTGCCGGGTACTCCGGTTTCCTCCCGCAGTCCAGAGACATGCTGCCTAAGTTCATTGGTGCCCTAAGATGTTGTAACTTGATACCCGTCCCTGCTGGACAACTGTTAAAAATAGCTACATATCTTAACAGTTCGTTCTTGCTTGGCTACAAATTGGCTAACTGATTTGAATATATGAAACACTTCCACGTATCGTTTCGCAGCCGCTATATACTATATACGCGCCATGTGCCGAATTAGCAGACCGTTCTGTGTTTCCCGGCCTCATTCCAGTCGGGTTTGTATTCATAACATCACGGCATGCATGTAAATGCCTCCATTGTTCAGCTGCAGCGATGCAGAATACTGAATTATGTTTTTATACCAGTTCACTTCTCCTGCGGAGTCCTGGTGGGCGCACAGTATCAAATTGTTTTCCACAACAGCTTTCTCATTACCGCGATCACCACCAGAATTTCCACGGTACCGAGTTAATACACAGCAGCGTGTACAATCACAATGCTGCTGCGGAGGAATGCTTGGCACAGTCGAGTTGTCATCTCTAGATTGCGGGTTTAATTCAATCTTCCGACGATGGCAAGTTGAAACAACGGGCACGTTCATTAAGCCTGCATCGCCATTATCCATGCCGCAGTACTAAATAGAGTTTAGCCTATCAACAGGTCGCGGGTGATGGGGTTAAAGTGTGGGTACTTTCACCTCTTACAAGAGAGTGCGTAATAGCTTCCGCCAGCAGAGGTCTGAGCAAACACATGCAATGACCTTTTAATCCCTTACAATTTGTTGCGCGAGACAGCCAGGCTGCACTGTACTGATGATCACCAATATCGATACGTTACTAAATTGTGTTTTTTTTACGTATCGGCATTGTTGAATCAATTTGTGTACAGATTTGAATGTTATGCCCCATGATGTGTGGCTGTTCTCTGGCATCCTCGGTTTATTCCAACAAGCGGACATATCAAATTGCACATTAGGTCTTGTTATGCCAGCCCATGGTTTGAATGGTAAACGGCCAATTTTACTGTTATTCTATTTTAAAGTTAAAAACGTGTATTATAATTATTTTGGCAGTCCATTCATTTGTCAGCTAAAAGCCGTAAAGCCCATGAGACCATAACATTCGTGTTACAAATCCTAAACAGACTTAATTTTCACGCATTTCCTCTTGCTGCCGTGCACTTTCACCTTTACACCAGTGGGAGCATCTTGTGAACCCTGAGCTACTTTCCAGCCCGAAGGGCAGGGAGCCTGTTCCTGAACGTTTCGCGCATTGGGCAGGACCTTTTTTCTGTGCGGCCGAGATATTACCTCCGCAACCACCCTGCCCCCGATTTCTCATCGTCCGCTGCCTGCGTCTCCCCCATCCCCCCGTTGTCGCTTGCGCCCCGTGCAGGATGTGAGCGCGGCGTGCGAGCGGGCGCGCCGCGAGGCTCGCCAGCTGTCTCCGGCGCTGGGGGAGCTGCAGCTGGTGCCGCTTCTGCCGGGACACCCGGGTGGCGCCAGCGCACTCTACGACGCGGGAGGGTCCGCGGCGGCGGCGGAAAAGGGGCGCGGTGGCGGCGCCGGTAGCGGCAGTGGGTTCCTGGGCGTGCGGGGTCGCCGGCGCCGCGTGGTGCTGTCCAGCGGTATCGCCGAGTCGGCGTTCTCCTTCGAAGGCGTTCGCTTCGTCGTCGACTCGGGCTTGGAGACCAAAAACGTGAGTGTGTTTGGCGGGCGCCGTGTGTGCGCAGGAACAGGTCGGATAATGAACTCCTCTAGCCCTGTTGTTGTTGTGACGGTGAGCTAAGTAACTGTTTTCCCCTTTCAAGGGGGATGCTGCAGCTGTCGATTGCTGTGATTAACGCATTGTGTTTTGATGCCGGCATCCTCATTATGTGTGTGATTACGTTTAAAAAATATATTTTTTCGGCTCAAGTCATTCACCGTATTCTAAACTGCATGTCTTCATCAATGTACGTGTTTTACTTTTCTTATGGAGTAAGTCTTTTTTTTTGTTTAAATGGCAATAGCGAATTAGAAACCCAGTATCCATATACAGGCAGTCATATAACATGTAAGTTTACCTTATCACCCTCCCACAGTTCAGCCCCAGCAAATACGGCAGTATTGTAGTTGTTTACAGCACGAGGCTTTAGCACCTGGGTCTCGGCGTGCCTTCCCCGTCGCTCAAATCGACTCGCGGTGCTGCTTGGCTTTACCGGTCGCATTTTTACGGCAGGTGTACAACCCCAGGATCCGCGCCGACTCGCAGGTGGTCCGTCCAATCAGCAGAAGCCAAGCGGAGATGAGAAGGAAGCGAGCCACGGGAGGTACAGTTTGCACCGGGCAGGTTCCTTCGCCGCGTTCGGCGTCTCATTGATTTGATTATCACGATGGTGAAACGCGCCGCTCTTGCACGTTGTTTAATTTAACACCGACCTTTGGCTCCTGCTCACTGTTGCACTCGCTGTGCAGCCAGGGTGGGAAAGTGCATGGTTACTGATGGCCAAACGGGACTTCTGTAAACATATGACTAGCTGCGTAGCATCACGGACTGTGGTGTTGCCCAATAATGAAGCGAAAATTAATCGGCGCTCACTCTTAACGGCACTAATGCGACACCTGGGTGTGCTTTGCTTCCTCGCAGATGTGTTGTTATGTAACCATGAGGTGAAAGAAACCCATTGAGAAGCATAGAACAACATTGCCTCTAAGTAAAGTAATTTTGAGCACACGAAATATTTAGCAAACGGTTTTTATTTTGGCAGATCTTTATTCATTCCAACTAATTTAATTTCAAAACATCACAAGGCTAATCAAAAATATGTGACTGTTCACATTCAAGATTTTAAATATACACGATGTATAATGTAATTTCAGGAAAGCAAAGTGACTAGATTAGGCAAGTAGAGGTGATTGAAAAATGTGCATTGTAAGTGATAACATGTAAACAGATTGGCCTAAGGCAGCCAGAAAACCATACAATCTACTTAATACTGTTTTTGTGGCCAATACAGTGATATATATTTGTACGCCATGTAATAGTTTCAAGCCAGAATTCTAGTGATTAACCCTCAAGCACAAGACTCGCACACTGCAGAAACAGGGGAAGAACATACAGTCTCCACACAGAACGGTGCTTGTATCAGAAATTGACCCCAGGACCTTCTTGCTGAGGCACAAGTGTTGCCACTGCACCACCTTGTCCCACAATATTCTTGAGACATCCAGACAAGTGGCTCTTAACCTGGGGTGCATGCACCCCCTGGGGGTGGAAAATGCCCTTGCTGGGGGTGTGAGACATGCCAAATTTTTGTATTTATTGTATCATGTATGTTTTGCATTCTCTTTCTACTTATTTATAAGGGTTGCGAGAAAGTATTTCGAGGATTAAAGGGGTACGGGCTGCAGTAAACGTTAAGAATCACTGCTGTAAAGTATCTTCTATCATAAGTGAATCGCAAAGAAGAAGAGTGAAACATCACTTAATATTGGACCGCTAGCAAATCAGACTTTCCTCACCCTTATTTTTTAAAACATCCCATTGCGCTGTCTGCCGGGCTAGCAGGAAAGTGCTTCCGCCTGTACCCGGAGTCGGTCTTCAAAGAGATGCCTGAGCTCCCTCCGCCACGCGTTCTGGAGTCTAACCTCACCAGACTGGTTCTGCTCCTGAAGAGGCTGGACATTGCGGACATGGGCCAGTGCGACTTTGTTGATCGCCCAGGTAACGCAATGCAAAACATTGCAAGCTGAACGCCGAACATAGTGGTAATAATTTAAATTTGTAGCGCGCCACACAGTGTGACGCTCACTATCGAAGATAGAGAAGGGCTTTAGAGGGGCGAGGATCACGAAAGTAGGAAGGCAGCTACGTGGCGAGCTGGTACCAACAATTGCCCAAGCTCTGCAGCCCTCTATACATCTATGTCCATGGGATGGGAGCTTCCACAGTGCTGGGCTACCGGTACCCCCCCCCCCAACACACACACATTATTATTTTGCATAACACCGGCAATATTTCACTTTTTGATGTCAGTTCAGTACATTGTAAAAACTGCGTGCATCATACACAATCGTGAAAATGTCACCATGTAGTCTATACGTGGGATATTTTTCCGTTAATCTAACTTGGAGGAAAGTGTACGTTTCAATGATTGAGGCAGGCTGTCAGTTATTGCACTTGATTGTGTATATAATGCGGGCTGCCAATCAGCATCTGCACGATGTGGATTGGCGCCCACGTTCAACACCCAGCTAATGGGTCCCCATATATTCGAGCAGCCTTGTGAAGCATTGCACTTGTGGGCATATCAGATTTACGCTTGCGCCAGAGAAGTAACACAACCGGTTATACTGTGCTGCGAGGGTGTGGTTTTAAATGGTTCACATTTTCCCTTCTGGGTTTTAAGTAAAAAAAAAAGCACTATGCCACTGTACAGAAGCAGTGTAGTAGTGCTTTAGGCAAGCTTTTAAGTGCCCATGTTCGCTGGTGTATTTATAGGGGCCTATTTTTAATGGATTGGTTACAAAGCCTGCATGAGGTCACGCGACTGTAGAATGCGTGCGCCGAAATGGACAGTTGACAAAACATGCATTTCGTACCCAGACGCTTGATCATAGACTGCGGTTAATGTGACGGGTGGGATGGCAGGCTGTGTTTGATTGCCTGCGCTCACGTGCAAATTTTGAAAATTGTTCTCAAATGAAAATATTTAGAATAGTTCACACATTACATTTTTAAAGAAAAAGTCACAGTTGCCGCGTGCAAATATATTTCAGACTCGTTGCCAAAGTCACAAGTGAAACACCGGCTTATTCAACAGACACGTTTCACGTTCACAGTTATTGTCGTGAAACCAGGTGATATTTCAAGCGAACAGGATATAGTAGTCACATTTGCAAGAGCCATCTGGGTCACCAGAAACTGCCAAAGCAAAACAAACAAACGTCATACGCGATCGAGTCACGTTCCGCCGGGTTTCACGTTTCAGCCCCGGAGGCGCTCATGCAGGCCCTGGAGGACCTGGACTACCTGGCTGCCCTGGACAACGACGGGAACCTGTCGGAGGTCGGCATCATCATGTCGGAGATTCCGCTGGACCCGCAGCTGGCGAAGGCGCTGTTGGCCAGCTGCGAGTTCGACTGCGTCACGGAAATGCTCACGCTGGCCGCGATGCTCACAGGTTTGTTCACCGTGGCCAGTCCTGGCGCCGCTCGTGCGCCTCCTCCGTACGCGAACGTTTGTGGTTAGATAGATAGGTGTTTCTTATTACAGTGGAAAATACCCAGTGATTTGCAAGCTCTGGATGCGCCGCAACCAACGCTCGAACTAACCAGTGCATGCAACAGGAGGTAAAATAACGAACTCACAGTACCAAGTTGTGGAAGGCTGAAACCCTAACCATAAGAGCAGATAGATGAAACCCTAGATACGGGGGGGGATTGTTCCCCCCTATCTGCATTCACGGTCATCCCTTTACGTGAAGACACCCTCCCCCCCTTCACGCTGTGGCCATTAACAGGCTGTGCTTTCAGCGTGCACGATGAAAGCCGGTATGGCACAGGGTAAAGGTGGTATTGCAACGGCCACCACGCCCGGCTGGCTGCTTTTGTCTCCATAGTGCTGATGTTTACACATTGCACCTGATACCCATATAAGGCTGATTCAACCCAGGGGTAGGGCTCGGGAGTTGTTGGTCATATCCTGGTAATAAAACTCAGGTCGTCAGGTGTGTAGCGCAGTGAGCTAATCACTTTTCCACCGCACACCTTGCTTCTGTGATGACAAGCGCACAAGACGTACAACATTTATCACGTGCTGACACGAGCTCACACACGCAAGGAGGCACAACGCGTACACGTTTATCAATCAAACTCGCTTCCAGCTTCCCACACCCTACAGATCTAGCGCTAAAATTTGTTTCACTGCCACCACCTGGGGGCATCGATATTGGCATCTTGTGCAAAACCTAACAAACCTGCTTTGATAAAACATTAATAAAGAATGGTTCAACTTGCTGCTTTTGTGAACTTACACTTTAATAACAGGTTACTTTAAAGTAATAACAATAATAATAGGGGTTCTATATTATCTGTTACTGAAAGGAAGATATTTGACACCGTCTCGGTCGTGGTAGGTAAAGTTTGTCAGTCTGTGATAGAATATGATAGACTCGCGGGGGCTAATGCGGCATGGATATTTGACGTGGCGACTGATGTGTCAATTGTAATGATTTTTTTTACAGTTATTTAAATTACTGATCAAGATAAGCCATAGTTATCATACTCTTTTCATTGGGTTTTTATTTTAATATGTTTTCAGGAAACTGGTACACGGGGAGGAAACACCACACGCACGAGGGGGGGGGGTACACTCTGTCTCCTTATAGATGGAAAGAGATCGCGATTAGTTAACTTGCTGTACTGGCTTCTCCTGGCGAGTCAGGGTATAGCACCGCTGTGACACCCGCTGGAAGGGAGTTTCACATCATTCGTGTGTGATCCACCAGCCCTCTCCTCCACAGTGCTGACTAACAAACAGCCACGTGCTTAGCCACCACATTCCAACAGCCTCTGTTTGCATGTTTTTGCCACAAGCACGTGTGGCTTCTTGCAAACTGGATACTTTGTGAAAGGTGTCCCTTTGGCGTTTCAAGATCTTAACACTTGCATTATTGCTAGAAGGGGTAAAACCTCGTATCTTTTTTACAGCATCTGCATACTGTCAAAAAGGCATCCATGGACCTCTCTTTTGTTGTTATTGCATCACAACAATTCGTTGCAATTCCTTGCGTCGTCCACCTCACCTATAGAGGGTTTTGGTTTGCCACGCTCTCTCGGCGGTTACAGAACTTGGACGCGTGTTCGTGTTGCGCTGAACGTTTTCTCCTCTGCATTGTCGACAGCCGGGCCGTGCTTCACGCCGCCCCCCGCTGGCGCCGAAGCCAAGGCGCACGCTGCCCACATCCGATATTTCCATGCCGAGGGCGACCATTTCACCCTCATCAACATCTACAACGCCTTCAAAGCCGGTGGGGTTACAAAGAAAACGAGACAAAGTAAACACTTCACTCGGCTTTAATTTATGTGTTTGTTTACTCATTGAAATATACATATATATATTCGATAGGTTTTTGTATTTTGCCCCAAAGCGAACGAAGATGAGCGCTGGTGCCAGGAAAACCACATGAGCTTCGTGGCGCTGAAGCAGGCCGATGCCATCCGGGCTGAGCTGCTCGACATCCTGCAGAGGATCGAGCTGCCCATCTCGGCACCCAACTTCGGCTCGGAGCACAATACGGCCAGCATCAGAATGGCCCTCCTGTCCGGCTATTTCATGCAGGTGTGAAGCTGCTTCTTCTTTATCGAGGAAGTGCCATAATACCCTGGCTTTCCATTAGAAGGCAGTACAGCAAGTGAATCGATCACAATCTCTATAAGGAGTTGGGAGTGTTCCCCGCTCGTGCGTGCGGGGTTTTTCCGGGTACTCCAGTTTCCTTAAAACATCTTAAGATATAAACCCACTGAAAAGGAGTCGGATGGCTCTGTGGCTTTTCTGGACAAACAATTAAAATAGCTGTAAAAAATGTTTTAATGACAATTTACATATCAGTCGCCACATGAAATGGCGACCGACACAGTGTGGGGAGGCCTTCATCCAGCAGTGGATTAATAGAGGGCTCTAGGTTCGTACCATAATCTGTTACAGCCCGTTTGTCGATCCACTCCTGGATTTTGGAGCTCATTTCACCTTACCCAAGTGCTAGCAATGCCAAAGTGTGTGATCCCATAAACCCATAGATCATTTGGCCATATGGCCAAAGAGCACTGGTATCCTGATGCCATTAGCCGTAACGCGTTGGTTTCCGGTTCAGCCTTAATAAGCCTAAGCTACTTTCCATTAGTCTTTATTGGAAGTGGTGTTCCTTTAATAGGCTAGCAGAAACCCTTTGGCAGCCTGAAGTGCCTTGTTAACCAATTCCAAGTTGGCAAATAAAATACAATGTATTTTTATTGATTTAATTTTGTTTGCTTTGCCTTTGTACAATTTGGAAACAAATACCTTATGTGACACAAGATTAATTGCCCAGACTAAATTGCCATGAGATGCTGTAACTTGTTAAGCACTCCCCGCTGGACAGCTGTTAAAAAGCGCTCCATAACTCAACGGTCGCTTCCAGCCTAAGTGAAAACTGACTGACTAACACAAAGAAAATCTTCATTTTGGAAGTTGATCGCCTGAAAATTACGAGGAAAGAAATTTAACTCGCAGGACACCGGGGAGGCAATTTAGTCAGCAGGCCAATTAACCTAGGCAGCAGCGTGTCTTTGGGGTTGCGGGAGGAAACCGGCATACCTGGCGAAAACCCACGCGGAAACAAAGAGAACATGGCAGGCGGCCGATCCTGCAATCGAACGTTGCAACGATGCGGCCGCGCTACTTTCCCGTTCATTTCTGTCGTAAGCCACGGTTTGCCGTGCCCCGCTCTCCCCTTGGCTTCCCCGCCGCCGCAGGTCGCCCGGGACGTGGACGGAACGGGGCACTACCTGATGCTGACGCACAAGCACGTGGCGCAGCTGCACCAGCAGAGCTGCTACCGCGAGCTGGCGCCCGGCGCACGCCCGCCCACGTGGATCGTGTACCACGCCTTCACCGTGTCCGAGGACAACTGCCTGAGCATCGCCACCGAGATCTCGCCGGACATGTACGTTCTCCCGTCGACCGTTTTAAATAGCCGCTGTCCGCGTTGACTAGGGTCGGCCGGTTGCCTCCCGGTGGTGGGGGTGCCCTTCCAGACGCCAACTTCCTTTAGTCGGGGGGGTCTTCAGATCGTTATTTGTCTGGAGCCTCCCTCCAGACCTGTTGGCCAAGGGCGACATTAGCACGAGCGCTTGACTCCAGACCTTTTAACCAAGCAAGACCAAAGGCATGGGCGCTAAGCTCCAGACCTGTTCACCAAGGGGACACCCTAACAGGAGTGCTAGACTCCAGACCCGTTCGCCGAGGGATATCCTCGCAGGAGTCCTGGACTCCAGGTGTCATAGCTCTGGGGTTCATTGGCACACTCAAACCCCTCCAACACGACACGGTTACAATCCACTATTTAAACAACTGCGGACAAGAGCACGTTCTCGGAAAGCAGCGGATAACGCCGCGCCGCGTCCGTGAATGTTCTTTCTCCTTTGGCGAACGGTCTCTGCAGGATGGTGCAGCTCACTCCGCAATACTACATGAGCAACCTGCCGGCCAGCGAGAGCCGCGACATGCTGCAGGAGGCGATGGCGAGGCTGGCGGCGGCCAGGGCCGGGGCGGAGGGGAACGCCAGCCTTCTGGACGACGACATGGCGACGGGGAAGAGCGGCTCCCGGGAAGCCGGACACGGCGCCTTGGAGAATCAGGACGAGGAGATGTGTGTCCTGCAGTGATGGGAGGCGATGTAGCAGTGTGCTGGCAGTCACCATTGGGTTTTTTTAATTTAATTTTTTTTTAGGATATATACGTTTATATACCGGAGTAGGTTTTCACAGCTCGATGCATGAGAATTGCTTTCCAAAGCTGTTCCTTTGGGATAGATGTGTTAAACGGTCAACCTATCTCCTTTGCGATGTTTCGCCTCCCACGTTGGAGGCTTCCTCCTGAACCCCAGGAGACATGAATACAGTTCCCACAGAAAAGACCTGTAGCAAAGGATTAAACGAATGCGGGCAAGGCACCAAACTGCCTTTGACATCCGACAACGTATAGCACACCACACTCATCTGTCGCCCAGGCTCGCTACGCCTGAGGGTGCCTCCGACGTGCGAGGGCGAAACGTCGCGAAGGAGAGAGGGAGAGCGGATCGACACTGCTATCCCGAAAGAACAGCTTTGGAAAGCAATTATATACATGTATGTTTAGCACGAAAGCTTTCAAGGTCAATGTCATACGTAATGAACTTTTGGTTTGGGGCACAGAAAAGTAAAAATGTCATTAGCCCGCATCCAGCTGATTTCAGTTAATTCGTGGGTTTGCTCTCTATCACACCGGTGTGCTGCTAAAGTAGTAGAATTTACACGTTTGGTTCACGTGAGGATAGCCTTACCGATTAGACACTGAGATGTGAGCTTGCTAATGGTGTCGTGGGCGTCGCACATGTTTTGTGTCCGTAGCTGTATCATAACCGCCTGCAGCCGCTGCACACACTGTGAATGTTCTTAGGACGTTAGGGCAGAACCGGATGATGAACGTCAGCTTTTATACTAAGCACGTAAACGTAACGAGGACAGCCGTTTTAAATCTCGTCAATGTTTACACGAAACTTTGGTACGAATTGTCGAGTACCTCCTTTCAAAGCATTAGTAATTCTGCAACACTCCTGTGCGATGCTTGGAAGCTGAAATGTCTCCACGTCCTGTTGGGGATGTGGTTTGTATAGTTCTCGATCTATATCGTGTGCATGAGAGAAACAATGGTAAGTTATTTGATAATAGAACTAGCGTATATTTATAGTCAATTGCGGGGAGGTTCTTGCACACGAAGCGAATGGCTTATACGGTGATTGTCTTTGGGAGCAAGTCTGTATATATACGAAAATTGTAGATAATTTATCTTGCAAATGTATATCTTGGCACAGGAGAAGTAAATTCCGCTCTGAACATTCTGTCTGATGTTGGTAGAGCATTGTAAAGTGCGTTGCATCTCTGCTTTTGCATATGTGTAACTCACGTTCTGTGGTACTGTGTGCGGCAAAATACAATTAAATAGTGCCAAAGATGGAATCGGCCAGCAAGTGGGTTGCTAGCCCAGTTTCATGCTTTATCTGTTATTGTTTTGTGGATTTGTCTTAGATCCAGCCTGTTATGGATTGTTCAGCTATATGTAGCTCCCATTTCACGTAAAAAAAAATGTTGCCATCGTGCCAAAAATGCACTTAACATGCATGACCGTGATAAATAGCGATGACTAATCCCATTGAATAAGTGAATCGGCACTAAAGTGCGAAGCCCTTAATACCGAAGGGTTCACTGCGTTGATGCAGTGGTTAGTGCACTGGCGACCTCTGATTCTTGGCCATGACGATCATCAGTGGCAAATAATATCTGAACTGGTTGTGAGCCTCCTTCCCCCTTCATCAACTTACACTGACCAATACGGTGAAGTATGGTCAAATAATGCCCATAGCCGCTGTAGTGTGGAGAGGCCTTCATCCAGGAGTGGATTGATAAAGCTGAAAATTATGATTCTTATGTATTAGATTGCACAGGAGCTTTATGCTTACTTGTCTACACTACAAAAATGAATTTATTTTCTAATAGAAAATAATATCGCAAAATTATTCAGTGAAAGTTCATCTCAAGTGCATCTCAAACGTTTAAAAACACTCAACTGCGATTATAAACTTCGAAATGTTTTGCACATTGGTAAGGATGAGTAATTTAATTGGGTCTGTCCTGTTGCATTGAACGATGTGAGATACTGACGCAAGTATTTACTCAGGAACAATCGTAGATATATTATTTTGTTACGATTGGTGGAATAAGATGACAATGATTTTGCATAGATTTTTCCATTAACAAAATATTTAAAAATTAGTACAGTATTGTATTTTGCACCTGAGAAAAAGGCCGAACTTATTGATGCATTTTAGTGTTACTGACACTGATGTACTGGTAATTGAACTCTGTACCGATGTACGTTTTCACGGCTCTATATATGAGATTTATTTTCCAAAGCTGTTCTTTCGGGATAGCCGTGTCGAGCGCTCCCCCTCGCTCCTTCACGACGTTTCGCCTACCACGTTAAAGGCATCTTTAGGCGCTTTAACAGAACAGATTTGGAAGGCAATTCTCGATTGAACACTTTATTTTTCTTAAGCCTCGCACACACGACAACATGTTTTCTCGTGTATGCTGTATATTTGTAAGGAAACGTGTTTCTCGGACTAGGCCTGGGGCCAGAGTACAGAACAACTTCAGTCATCGTCGCAACTTCAGCTTAAGATCAATTGTGCCGTAACTCCGAGTGAATAAAAGGTTTACAATGATTAATTATTACGCTATGTGTGGTCAGCATCGCTCGTTTGTAAATGTTAACCCATACGATAGCATGGATAATTACAACATTAACAATATTGATGTAAAAAGTGAAAAGGTTTTACCACTTATGGCAATATTGGCAAAAAGGTACCCATATATATTAAAACTGTTACTATCATTGATCGCATTAATAATGAATCCTTTCAACATTAGTAACACACTGCTGACCTCGGCACAAACCAACTGAAGTGCATGGCGTCATGCTGACCAGGGTAGAGAATTTGCGTTCCTGGCGGGTGATTGGCTGATCCAGTGGGTAGTGATGACAATCCCGAGCAAAAAGCTCTTATGTGAGTTGTACGATCTATTTTGACGTCTGATCCATTCTCACTTACGACATTAAGATCGTACTGCAATTGTCGGCTGCCAGACTTAACAATAAATGTGAAAGTGGGCGGCGTGGTGAGTCGCGCAGCAAGCAGGCAAGCAAGTCCTGGGTTCGATTCCCAGATTCGGTACCGTTCTGTGTGGAGTTTGCATGATCTCCCCGTGTTCACGTGGGCTTTCGCTAGGTCCGCTGGAATTCCTCCCATAGTCCAAAGACATGCTGTCTCGGGAAATTGTCCTGATTAAATTGGCCCCGGTGCCCTAAGAATTTGTAACTTTTATTAACACTCCCCACTAGACAACTGTTAAAAAGAGCTACTTAGCACAACGGTTCTTTCCAGCTTAAATACACACGGACTGACTTTCTGTATTCTGGCCCCTAGATTGTCCTTTGAAAATCAATCGGGAGAGACTGAACACGAGTTGCAGATTATGTAACTGCTTGAAAATTTGTTTTCGGATTTTGTTTTCCTTTTGCTTGTTTCCTAGGAATTCATTGCTTTGCATGCACGTTTTGTTTGCATATTGACCATGAATGGTCATGCCATTAAACGGCTGAAAGGGGTAGGCCCGTGGCAATGGAATTCTGAATGTTTGCAGCACGGGTTTACATTTTCAGTTGTTTTACTGGATTGGTTAAATCGTAGATGTTTGATAAATTCTCTTATTTCATTTCTGGTTTTCAGGTATGGATGTTATGTTTTCCTCCATGCGACGCAGCGTTTGCACGTTGCATTTGTGCAATTTTCTGTCCATTCTGTGTTCGGATTTTGCGCGTGCGTGTACATATGACGAGGGAGGCCCCGTTTGAGGAGTTGTTTCATCGCCGGCATCGATGTGGCGGAAACACTTCGAATGGAGAAGTTATTCCCCTCAAATGTTTTCCAATTGTTCTTGAATACCTAGCGCTAATTATAGAGGTGGTGGTGTTATTTCTTTGACAGCAGGTTAAGCTATTTTAAGTCGGAAATGTTTTTGTAAGTTTGAGTTTATGAACACTGATATTAAAGTCTGTTTCAACCGATGTGGTAACTTGGATGTGATATAATTTTGCACATTTTGATTATGTCGTAATAATAATTTGAATAATATTATCTCTCAAGGGCGGCACGGTGGCGCGGTGAGTAGCGCTGCCGCCTCACAGCTAGAGGGCCCCGGGTTCGAATTTTGGCTCGGGTGCCTTTCTATGTGGAGTTTGCATGTTCTCCCCGTGTCCGCGTGGGTTTTCGCCGGGCACTCCGGTTTCCTCCCACAGTCCATAAACATGCTGCTGCATAGGTTAATTGGCTTGCAGATTAAATTGCCCTCAGTGGCCTGTGATGGACTGGCATCCCATCATGGGTATAGCCCTGCCCTTATACCCTGTGTTTGTTGGGAAAGGCTCCGGCTCACCGCGACCCTGTACAGGATTCAGCGGTTTCTAAAAATGGATGGATGGAAAGTATTACGGACTTTCTGGGACAGTCGCCTTAAAATGAGAACAATTCCGGAATAACCAGCAGAGTTGGCAACCCTATGGGGGGGGCGTGGTGACACTCAACACTGCCATACTAACATATCCTGGCCCAGCATTAACCAGACTCATACCTGCTTAGCTTCTAAGACTTGATGGGTTGTATTGAGGGTGACTGTTGTGTGATGTATTAGACGTGTCACGACAGGCGATCTCGTGCATGTTGATCACATCAAACAGAAAGGAATCTCACAGATTCGCGCGTGCAATGGCACAAGCGTTTTTATTCCATCAAAATTGACGCCGACACCAAGCTAACACTGCTACAGCAACATGACAGAATTTGTTCCAGCAGGCAACTATTTGGCTTTTATCAATCTCCAATATTGCTTTTTTTTTTGTTTCAGCAAATGGTTTGTGCCAACGACATTTTTGTTTCTGTTTCATCCCACATGCGCACAACCCGCGAGAGAGCAGATTGGCCGCGGTGTGCGCTGCTGACAAACTTAAATCTGCCTCTTCCCCCCAATCATCATCATCTGCTTCTCCCGCTCGATCAAGTATGGGTTGTAGACGTTAACACGTTCAACATGCATTCATTCTGTTCCTCCCCCGTTACATCTAACAGCAAGCAGCGTGAATCAACGCGCGATTTCTTTTTTTTTCAGTTGTCATCTCTTTACGTTTCCGTCGCTTTCATTTGTTACCGATGTGACTGGTGGAATTGTGTCTTAAAAACCGGCGCCTAGTTTCCCTTCCTCTTGCTGTACCCGTAGCTATCCGTGACCTCGCTGCCCTCCTCGCTGCCGTTCCTCAGCGAGTAGCCGCTGAAGAAGTCGTAGCTGCCCAGGTACTTGGGCATCTGCATGGAGGTGCGCAGAGGGCGCGGCTGCAGCAGGAAGCTGGGGCTGTTCACGGGCGACACCGACGACTTGAACGAGGAGCTGACGGTCAGCCGGGATTCCTCTCCCTCCAGCAGTTTCCTGACGGAACACGAGGCACACAGAGCGACGACGCAACCGTGACGTTGTGCGGTGTCACAGGGGCGTGGCCGGGATGCGGCGTCGCAGCCCCCAGAAATAATCCTGACGTGGGTTTTCGCGGCTCGATTTCATGGTGGCTGCTCTTCGGAGCTGTTCTTTCGGGATAGCCGTTCGAGAGGGACAGCGCTCGACACGGCTATCCCGAAAGAACGGCTCTGAAGAGCAACCGTTAAAAAGATCAGTAATCCTAATGTGGGGTTTCACGGCTCGATTCGTGAGAATTGCTCTCCATAGGTGTGTCGAGTGTTCCTTTGGGAAGGAGAGAAGAGACGTTCGACGTCGATGTCCCGAAAGAACAGCTGTGGAGAACAATTCTAATTATGATTCGGCGTCGATGTTTGCGTCGATAGTTTTGTTCTGGCCACCGAGCACCATTTGACAAGATCAAAATTGATTAGTGGAAATGTGAGAATTGTATCTGTTGCAAAAACGGTGCTGTGTTTTAGATGGTTCTCTGTATGCATTGTAGATGTGGTAATGTGGATGTAGCAGAGATGCGGATGGTTACCGCACTGAGCTATGAAACTCGGCGACCTGAGTTCCAATTTCTGACCATGGTTAACGACGGGTGTAAGTGCTACTATCTGAACATGTCTTCCATCCGCCCTCCCCCGCACCTTTTCCCCGTCCGCACCTACCAGCATGGTGAAGTATGGTCAAATACCCCGCACAGCTAACACGCCGTGGTGACACCTTCACGCATCAGTGTATTTACATAAGCCTGTTCATTATTAGAACGAATGCATCATGTGAAATGGAATATGAATACACTAACCTGTACGCTGCAATTTCTATGTCTAATGCCATTTTGACGTTGAGAAGGTCTTGGTAGTCCCTAAGGTATCGCGACATCTCATTTTTCGTTGACTGCAGTTCCTTTTCTAATTCAGGTATGAGCTCCTGGAAGACAAAACAGCATCAAATATTTGTTGAAAATAAATCATAGTAAAATATACAGCACATACACCCAATAATCATAATAATAATAATCCATAATGCCTGGTTGTGTCTTTCGATTATCTTTGGTGTCACCGTGCAAATTTAACACGGTGAAAATGTATTTGGTAGAAAGCAATTCGATTTTTTTTTAAATGTAATATTTACGAAAATAATTAAATCGCTTCAGTATTTACACGCTTGTTAGAGGGTTCGCCGGACTGTTGAGCAAATTAATTCACGTGTAC
Organism: Geotria australis; assembly: GCA_036362915.1. Lineage (NCBI taxonomy): Eukaryota > Metazoa > Chordata > Hyperoartia > Petromyzontiformes > Geotriidae > Geotria > Geotria australis. Next base: position 3,473,444 of record JAZEWU010000012.1, read on the forward strand.
TTTCCACGATTCTCAAAGAGGGTGTACGTGGCGCGTTTTTGTAGAGATTTTACTGGAAACAAAATGTGCGCTTTACTGCGGAGGGCCATGCGGCAGTTTGCGTAGCACCTTTTCCGCGCCAGACTCATCGCCCAGGCGTGTGTGCTTAGGCGCTGAGTTGAAATCAATACGGCGGCCGTGCTGGGTGAATATTAACGGGCGCAGGATTTGCTTTGTCTCATGCATCATTCACATCTGCTGTCTCTTATCGCATAGCAGCACGGCGGTGGTGCAATGCAGCTACAAAAAAAACCCCCATGAATGCGTTTTAAAATTGCGCCCATTAACTTTAGTATGTTTCTTTTATCATTCCACGTGCTGTGGTGAATTATATGTACCCACCGCTTGTGGCGTCACCAACAAAAAATAAAATACTACAAAAAATGCATCGACCTTTTTAAAAATCACGGTTTCTGAACACAGGCCCAACGGCCCCGATACTCCAGTAACAAACAGCACCGCTGAGATTATAACAGATGACAGTTTACTACGTCTCTAACACCGTGGGCTAGGCCGCGAGAACTCGGAGAGGGAATCCCAACGCCGGTCGGTGCGCGAAACGAACCAGCGAAACCAAAATAGCCCCCGCGCGTACCTGCAACGGCTCAAGCTCCTTCTGGTGCCGTTGGTCCAGGTCCTGGATCTGCTTCTCCAGCGACTCGATGATGTCCTTGATGGCCTCGGACTCGAGCGTCTTGTTCTGCACGTGGCGCCGGTACTCGGACACCTCCTCGCGGGCCACGTGCACCGCCTCGGTGTTGCGGTTGGCGTTCTCCGACAGCACGGTGAACTTGGTCTTGAACCACTCCTCGGCCGACTGCATGTTCTTGGCGGCGAGCACCTCGTACTGGGCGCGTATGTCGCGCAGCGCCGACGTCAGGTCGGGCCGCGCGACGCTCATCTCAACCGTGATGTGCGCGCTCTGGATCTGCGCCTGCAGGTCGGCGATCTCCTCCTGCTGCACCTTCTTCAGGAAGGCGATCTCGTCGAGCAGCGAGCCCACCTTCTGCTCCAGCGCCGCGCGCTGCGCCGCCGCCTCGTCCGCAGCCCTCCGCGCCTCGTCGAGGGCCGCCTCCGATTCCTCGCGGCGCCGCCTCTGCTCGTCGTGCTTGGCCCGCAGGGCGCCCAGCGCGCCCTCCATCTGGTCGCGGCCGCCCTTCGCGCTGTTGTACTCGTTCTTGCACTCGTCGGCGAGCGCCCGCAGGTCGCGGATCTCCTGCTCGTACAGCTGCTTGATGTTGGAGGGGCGCACCTCCTTCTGGCGCAGGATCAGCGCCTCGGCCTCCAGCACCTTGTTCTGCTGCTCCAGGCTGTGCACGCGCTCGATGAAGCCGGCGAAGCGGTCGTTCAGGTCCTGCAGCTGGTCCTTCTCTTGCGTGCGGATCGACTTGAGCTCGTTGCCCAGCGACTCGGCCTGTGACAGGTCGATCATGTCGGCCGTGGCCGGGATGGACATGCTGGAGTAGCGCGAGTGAGCGCGCCGGAAGGAGCCAGGGGCGACGCTCAGCGTGGATCCGACGGACACCGAGCGCGCGCCGTAGCCCGCGGCGCTCACCTTGTAGCCGGGCATCTCGTAGCTGGCTCGGTACTTGGTGGGCTCGCCGAAGTACCTCCTGTAGATGGACGTGACGGCCGAGTCGGATGTGTAGGAGCTCATGGTGGCGGCAGTTGAAATTGTGCGGTTTTAGCAGGGAGCGGGGCAGGCAAGAGAAGGAGGAGCGCAGGACCGAGTCGCTCGCTGCTGGGAGTGAGATGCCGGGATAGCGGCGACGGGTGGTTTTTATGCGGCTGCAGCCAGCGCCTGACGCTGCAGAATCCCCCCCACCTCCACCCCGATTGATTCTGCGTTTCTGCCGCACCCAGCCAAGCCCCCACTGCAGTTCTGGGGCTGGCCGCCCAAGCGCAGCCCCGTGCCTGCTCGCAAGGTCAACACACACACACACACCCCTGTGACAGCACGGCTAACGTTAACGAAATATTTGCATTCGTGATAACGCGCGCACCAATTGTGTGTTTTTATCGCTGTGATTTTTGCGCGATTAGGTTTTTTCGGCGCACATTTATTTTCACTTTTGAATGCGTTGTTTCTGAACCGTAAACTGCTGGAGTATTTATGACACATTCAAAAGCGGATGTCTGCCCTGTCTGCAAGTAGTATATGCTTTGTGACCCTCGGGTGAAAGGCGCTATATAAATGCTATTATTATTATTATTATCACAGAATCACCCCCATTCTGACGGTGCAGGTGGTACTGACCCAGCAGAGACTGGCTATCAGCCCAGTGTCCAGATCTCATGGCTCGGTCCATTTTTTTTTTATGTAAAAGGGGATTTTTAAGATGTCCTTATAAATGTCAGTTTAGATAGACCAATAATATGATTGGACTCTAGATGAAAATTTGATATGAGGTATTGTTATTAACGCTTCTGAGATCTTAAGAGTTACCATAGATATGGATACCTTCATGTGTGGAAGGCTTGTGCATGTAATTATAAATACAAAATGTAGATATGGTCACTTGCCTTTTAATCCGTCAAAAAATATGAAGAGGCAAATACATAAATCCCCGTTAAACGACAGGTTTTACCATTTGCATTAAACATCAAGTTGTGTATGCAAAGTGGAGCCAATTGATTATTCATTTAATTTTATAAACAAGCAATTGATGTGATGACATTGTGCCAAATGCACCTGCACATTTTTCTGATCAACCATTTAATACAGAAAACGTGAAAGTTACACCGCGTCAATAATTGAGTGGTCCGATCATATCTCTGTGGGGCTGCTCGGATTGTACGTTCCGAGCAGCCCCACACTGCACTGCTATACCGTGTCAGGCACTAAACCACAAAAGCTCCTACCAGAGATTGATTTGCCCAAACGTTTTTTTTTGGTGATATTCTCGTGCAATTGTTAAAGGACCGTGCGCTAATGAAGCTTCGGTGTTCTTGCGACACTCGATGCAAATGTTTTGTGCAGGGTGGGCATGCACCTTGAATGTGCAATGTGGTCATACTGTACGGTATTATTAATTGATGTCATTAACAGGCATCCTCACGTCTAAAGCAGCTATAGTGGGTTGTTGTTTTCTAATTAGGGTACTGCACACCTGAGCATTTAATCATATTTGAATGTAACTTACTAACTACGTGCCAATATACTGATGTAGGTTTTCACTGCTCGATTCATGACGGTTGCCCTTCAAAGCTGTTCTTTCTGGATAGCCGTTTCACTGAGCGCTCTCCATTTCTCCCCCGCGACGTTTTGCCTCCCACGTTCGAAGCTTCATCAGGATGCGTGAACACAGGATATATAACTCAGCTCATTCAGCCGCTTAAACTCAACCCCTGTGCATGCTTTCCAACTTGGGAGGCGAAACGTCGCGAGGGAAAGCGATCGACACGGCTATCCCGAAATAACATCTTTGAAGAGCAATCTACGTGGCAGCAGTTAACGTATATATCCTGGACACCCTTGCAAATGTTATGTTTCATCTCGAGGAATTATTCAGTTAAAATCCTTTATACATCCATCCATTTTCAGAAACCGCTCAATCCTATACAGGATCGTGGTGATCCGGAGGCTATCCCGGCAGACACAGGGCGCAAGGCTGGGCCATACCCAGGAGGGGACGCCAGTCCTTCACAGGGCACCGGGGGAAATTTAGTCCACAGGCCAATTAACATATGCAGCAGCATGTCTTTGGACTGTGGGAGGAAACCGGAGTGCCCGGCGAAAACCCACGCGCACACGGGGAGAACATGCAAACTCCACACAGAAAGGTCCCTGAGCCGGGATTCGAAGCCGGGGACTTCTTGCTGTGAGGCGGCAGTGCAACTCACTGCGCCACCGTGCCGCCCTAAAATCCTTTATACTACATACAAAAAAAATAGGAAATGGCAATAGCATTTCGACTGGCGTCCCATACTCGGTATACCCCTGCCTTGCGCCCTGTGTCTGCCGGGATAGGCTCCTGCTCACCGCGACCCTGTACAAGATTAAGCGATATCTGAAAATGGATGGATGGATGGCAATAGCATTTATTTTTACGCATATATACAATCCTAATCATATTTTACTTCCCTTCCACTCTTTCACAGACATCTGTGAAATCCAGGGGGAAGTAAAGACAAGAGACACTCGTTAACAGCCGTGCGGCCCACGCGGTTACGGTCAGTGCAGGCGTGCAGCAATCTGCCGATTCTGTTCCTGGCACAGATAAGGAACCGCTTAGGGCGGCACCGGCTGCCTTGGCGCACGGGCAGCCGGCGTCTGCAGGGCTGTAATTGGAACGGGCCGGCGTCTCCGGCTTGTCCCGATCGATCGATCCCTCGCCGAGGTCGTTTGGTGCAGAGGACTGGGTGTGGCGGCGGAGGCCACGCAAGGACGTTTTACCGCAGCAGCCTCCCCCCCACTCACCCACCCACCACCACCACCAACACCACCGCCCCTCGCATTGTACACAGTCAGCACAAATAAATCCCACGGCAGGACCCGTACGCGCAACCGTTGCGCGGACGCTTATAGCGTCTTCATCGATTTCGACGCCGTTAGAAACGCGAAGCACCCCTGCGGTTGATGTTTCGTCCAGAAAGAGAGGAATTGGTAGCGTGGGCGATTCCAGCCGTCCATGTATTTGTCAGAAACCGCGTAATCCTGTACAGGGTCGCGGTGAGCCGGAGCCGATCCCGGCAGACACAGGGCACAAGGCAGGGCTATACCCAGGATTGGACGCCAGTCCATTACAGGGCAGCGGGGGGAAATTTGGTCCCCAGGCCGATTAACCTAGGCAGCAGCATGTCTTTGAATGTGTTAATTGAGAAGCGTTTGGCGAGAGCAGACGGTAATGGACACGTCTGCGTGCGGGTTTTTTTTGTTGGGGGGGAGGTAGTATTTTTTTTCTCTCTCTCCAGCCCAGACTGTGGCTGTTTGTAATTCAAGGACGTGTCAGTTGACTCTGCAAAGTGCCAGGTCTGCAAGCAAGACAACTTGTTGTGGACAGGGAGATTAATGGGAGGCAGTGGCAGCTCACGCGAATAAGTGAATGTAACTGGGTGTGTCGCTGTTGTGATATTTGAACGTGTGATGCCCGTGAGAGGTGAGAAGCTGGTGCTGCCATTTAAATCAGTTTACATTTACACTGGTAGATTTGGGGTGTCACGGTGGCACAGTAAGTCGCGCTGCAGCCTCACAGCAAGAGGAGCCCGGGTTCGATTCCCGCTTGGGTCCCTTTCTGTGTGGAGTTTGCGTGTTCTCCCCGTGTCTGAATGGGGTTTTCTCTGGAAATCTGGTTTCTTTCCACAGTCCCAAAGACATGCTGCCCAGGTTAATTGACCTGACTAAATTATACCGAGTGCCCTGCGGTGAACTGGCGTCCCATCACGGGTATAGCCCTGCCTTGTGCCCTGTGTCTGCCGAGATAGGCTCCTGCCCCCGGCGATCCTGTACAGGATTAAGCGGGTACCAATAATGATGATGAGTAGTGAGATTTGTATCGCGGTATGTTGGCGCATTGCATAATGTCCTGATCAATTGCTGTGGCTGCATCAGCAATTCTTAATGCAGCAATTTACCAAGGAGTCTGAATATTATGTAAGGCGTTAACAACAAGATATGCAGTATATTGCATCATAATTTGTCAGTCCAGATGTATGTCATCGCAGTCCATATACTATACATTTTTCTTTTTATTATTTTATTTGCATGATTTATAATACGGTTCCAAATGTTTTCTTCATTGTAAATGTAGATAGGATTGAGAAATGGTTTACAAAGCTGTTCTTTCGAAATGAGAGAGAGAGCGTTTCCTCTCTCTCATTTCGCCTCCGACGTTGGAGACGTTTCGCCTCCCACATTGGAGGCATCCTCAGGCGGTCTAAGTTTCACATCAGTACGTAGACAGGAATATAATACGGTATGCCTATTTTAGAAAACCTGTCTGAATACGTGCAATCATGATCATGAGGGTTGCTCTTCAGAGCTGTTCTTTTGAGACAGCCGTGTCGAGCGATCTCCATCTCTTCCTCGTGACGTTTAGCCTCCCATGTTGGAGGCATCATCAATCATAACGCCTGACGATGCCTCCAACGTGGGAGGCGAAACGTCGCGAAGGAGAGAGCTGGAGATCGATCGACACGGCTATCCCGAAAGAACAGCTCTGAAGAGCAACCGTCACTGCTGTGATTTGTTCGTGAAATATGTGCTGTGCTCCGTGGAATTCTCGTTATCGATCAGTTTTTTTTCCCTTCAAACTGCAGGATTTAAATTACCAACTCATTAAAATTGCAGGTCTCAGTCCAGTCTGGATGCTTGTGGTAACGGCGATGGGCTGCACATATATAACGGAGGGCAGAGCTTAGATTGTGTTTCTATTCTGTGCGAGACAGTTGTAAGCTGCTACGTAGGATTCTTTGTAAATGGTGTTTTTTTGTTATACATGTAAGGTACTGATGTAGGTTTTCACGGCGCGGTTCATGACGGTTGCTTTTCAAAGCTGTTCTTCGGGATAGCCGTGTCCAGAGAGAGAATGAGAGCGCTCAACACGGCTCTCTCGATAGAACAGCTTAGAAACGAAACCGTTCTATACATGGTGCGATTCATTTTGGAATGTGTCGTTGAGCTAGTCAATAGCCAAACCACCGTTATAGCAGCGTGAATTGTAGGCCTATTTTCAGTGATAAACGTTAATGAACGCATTTACGTTGATAGAATGTGTGTATGGATAGAATGTGTTCTTGAGGCTTGTCCGCTCAGCGATACATCCGCTAAGAGAGGTCATTATAACACGGTTAATCATAACTGTACAGTACTTATTAGACGAATACAATAATAATACTGTACTACTAATAATAATGAAGTATAATAGTAAAACGAATACCCTAAGGATGTTTATTGATAATGTATGGTTCACAGGCGCCTTGGGATTCTAACTCGGGTCGCCAGGTTTGTAGCCCAGCACGCTAACCACTGAGCCATCGGCTCCCCACTAACCATAGCACAGCCTGCAACACTGCTGTATTGCCCGGTGATCAGACATGGGGCATCGTGTGTAATCTGGTTACATCTTCATCATTATTATCAGAAACCGCTTAATCCCGGAGTGCCTGGCGACACCCAACACGGACACTTGGAAATATTTTTGTTTGCATTGTTTGTAAACGCGCATGTGTAAAAACGCAGTGCCCTCTAGTGTGAATCAACGAAATCACTTGACGCGATGCATTGATGTGGGTTTCCACGGCTCGATGTGTGAGAATTGCTCGCAAGAGCTGCTGTTCCAGGAAATCCGTATCGAGCGTTGCTCCTCTCAGCTTCGCGATGTTTCGCCTCATCAGGCGTGCCTCCAACATGGGAGGGAAACGTACGCGAAGGAAAGAGGAAGAACGCTCGACACTGCTTTCGTGAAAGAGGAGCTCTTGAGAGCAATTCGCTTGACCGTATCTCAGAAGCAGTTCTGTGGTGTCCTCTTCTGCGGGCTGTCCTCCAGCACACAGGGGGTGACGCATTGCTCTACGCGAGATCCCAATGGATGCGTCACCTGTGGCATGATGTCAAAAGCTCAATGGAATGAGAGTTGCCAAAAAAAATATTTTAAACAAGTCCTCAATAACATTTCAGTGGGTGAAATATGTCAGCAGACTTTGCTTCTGTGCCAATAAGATGGTATTAAGTAGGCACTAATGCTGACATATCAATGCTATTTGTAGACTGTACATCTTAATGGGAGACTTGGCGGGTGGTGGCTGCTTATAGGTTGGCTCCCCGTCGCGTCTCCCACAGCGATGAGTCGGTGTGAGTGCCCGTAACAGAAGCAGACCTGTCCGTCCTGAGATGCATTGCCAGCTCATAATGCACGGCAGCGATGCTGCAGAGGGCAGTGCCCGGCAGTCCGATGATTGATCGCGCACTTCATTCAGATGACAACCGCCGAGCCCATATCAAAATCAAATCGCTTCACGCTACCCGGGGGCAGAGTTCTGAGTGCCGTCGCATAATTTACATGACAAAGAAAGTATTTAAAAATTCAGATCCTATTTATACTTGCTGCGGGTTTGTATCACCCCCCACCCCGCAATCTCTCCTTCAAGTTGTGCTGACGCATTTGCCATGGTGTGTTGACAGTGAGGGGTGGCACGGTGGCGCGGTGAGTAGCGCTGCCACCTCACAGCAAGAAGTCTCGGGTTTGAATCCCGGCTCGGGGGCCTTTCTGTGTGGAGTTTGCACGTTCTCCCCGTGTCCGCGTGGGTTCTCGCCGGGCACTCCGGTTTCCTCCCACAGTCCAAAGACATACTGCTGCACAGGTTAATTTGCTTGCTGACTAAATTGTCCCCGGTGCGCTGTGATGGACTGGTGTCCCATTCTGGGTTTAGCCATGCCTTGCGCCCTGTGTCTGCCGGGATAGGCTCCGGCTCACCGGTTTCTGACAATGGATCGATGGATGTTGACAGTGAGGAAAGAAGCCCCGCTGATTTGCCATGAGATGCACCTGACCCATTGGTGAGTTGTGCTCAGATTAGTCGTGGGTCACAGAGGAGGGGGTATCAGGGACGAGAGGGGGGAAGATGCTTGAGTGAGGATTTGGTTGAGTTGAGGAATTTTTTGGGTGGTGATGTGGGGAGGTCACTAATCCGCTTTGAGGTTTTGCAAATTCCCCAGAGCAGATGTGGTAATTATTGCTGGAATGGCTACAACAAGTGGCCATCTGTCGTGTGTTTACTTGAGGGTTTTTTTTTTTTCAATGGACGATAGATGCCGCTACCGTCCACATTTAAAGAGCCGGTGCTCGGTTTGTACGTTGGTGTGAAATGGCTAAGGAGCTGAGTAAAATACACCACATGGGAGCGCTATTTCCCCATGAAACCGTGAACATTCATTCCACACAACACATGTTTGAGGAAGTCCATCCTGTCCGATGATAGATGAAAAATCTTAAAAACACAAAATGGACAGCTTTCACAAAGTATCCAGTTCGCAAAAAGCCACACATTATTGTGGCAAAAACATGCAAGTAAATGCTTTGATAATATATGCATTGTCCTTAAAACGGATTGGCCCAGTCTCAGTGTTAGCCAAGTAGTAAGACAGCAATATCCGTCTGGATCCGATTGTCGACTCAGGTCCCTTGCTGTGTGTAGTTTGCATGTTCTCGCTTTGTTCTGCATAGGTTTCTTATGGGTGTTCCAGTTTCTTCCCATAGTTACACATGCAAAACTCACAGAATGTAATTGGTGTTGTTCAAACATGCCGATGCTAATAGCTACTGCTCTCCATAGCCGCGTCGAGCGTTCCTCCTCTCTCCATCGCGAGGTTTCGTCTCCCACGTTTGAGGCATCCTCAGGCTTCTGAATTGTGGAGGCATTATCATAAACATGGGAAGGAAACACTCGACACGGCTATCCAGAAAGACCAATTATGGAGAGTAATTCTCATAGATGGAGCCATGAAAACGAACCTCAGTACTAATGGCTACTTGCAAATGACCCATTTGGGATTGCACATAGTGACATCAGCGCTGCGATGGAATGGCGTCCCATCCTCGGTATACCCCTGCCTTGCGCCCTGTGTCTGCCGGGATAGGCTCTGACTCACCGTGACCCTGTACAGGATTAAGCGGTTTCTGAAAATAGATGGATGGGCAGTGCCCTCTTGAAAAAGAGTTAATTCTCAATGAGGCTTCTAAGGATAAAACAGGTGTGGTAATAATAACACAACATACACATAGCTCAACTTATAGCTTACACGACACACAATCACACTACATTATAAACACATTTACAATACACACACTTTACACGCATCGCTCACAATACACGCGGTTAAATAGTCATTGTACATATTTCAAAACAGTGTCTTGCTGCATGTCAAGCCACTGGGCATGTCACGCTACATCCATTCCAACGATTGTTATGGTAACCGTCCGTGCATCGCATCACCAGCCTATTGTCCCGCTATGCGGGGCCGTGTTGACGGTGATGGCTTGTTTTGTGTGCCTGCGTATTGGCTGCAGGGGTGGTTTAACTCCATCACGTACACATACGAACCCGTAAACACCGACGCATTAATTAGAATAATATTTAACATGACGATTTAATATTACAGAGGTGGTTCGGGCATCTGGTAAGGATGCCCCCTTGGAGGCTCTCCCGGGAAGTCTACTAGGCACTGCCCATTGGGCGGAGACCTAGAGGCTGACCCAGGACACGCTGGAGGGATTATATCCTTCGGCTGGCCTAGGAACGCCTGGGAATCCCTCAGGAAGAGCTGGAATCTGTTGCTGAGAAAAGGGATGTCTGGTGCACCCTCCTTAAAGAGCTGGCGCCGCGACCCTCACCAGGACAAGCGGTTTAGAAAGTGGGTGGATGGATTACAAGTCATAAAGCGCACAACATATTTGTTCAATGTCAAAGGTATTCGTTCGAAGAGAGAACGGCTCAAAGCTGCAAGGAAACCGCAGAAAGGCCGGGGAAGGCAGCCACGTTGGTTAGACGGCGCTAACATTTGCCAGACGCTGCGTCCTATATATTATGATGGTATCGGTAATGAGCTTAAACATCGATATTTAGGCTCGTCTAGCGGGCAAAACTGTATCAATAGAACTGAACAAACAAGGAGCAACATGAAGGAGATGGCAAAGAAGAGACACAAATAAACACAATTTAAAACATATAGTCTGATCGAGGGTTGTAAAAATATTTGCAGGTAAAACATTTATGTAAACCAAGTAATCTCGAAACACTTGTATAATTGAATTCCGAGTCACGAAAATCCATCAATCACTGCCAGGAACGTGCTGGCGGTAGTTTACAAAAGTCACAAGAAGTTCAATTCCTGAGTACAAGAAAGTAGCTCGGTCAGCACACACATGTATACAAATTATCTGTCCGCATTACGAATGCTATTGCAAAAAAGAACTCGGAGTAGAAATCCACAGGTACAAGTGCAGACTTAGCGGCGCGGTTGTGCCAAGTCGTAATTTAATTTAATTAGAACGTCTTTGAGGCATGGCGAAAATGACTGCAGCATGCCGTCTGCACAGCCTCCGTACAAGTCGTGACAAAGTGCTCGTTATTTAAAATATACATTCATTACGCAATTTAGAAATATATATATATATTTATATATTGTACGTTTTACAATATCATTATCTGCCACGTAAGAAGAGGCCCTGATGGCTGTAATGCTTTGATTGAATGTGCTTATTACCCGGCACTTATGTTGCACACAGTTCTAACCACCCGTCATCGGCACAAATCATATAAAATTGCGTCTATTGAAATAACCGTCATCGGTGGTGAGGTTTGACGACCTATAATTTTTTCAAATTTATTTACGTAGACTAAACTACGTTCGTTCCTAACTACGCTCTGAGATATTGCAGATAATAATAATAGCGTTTTTATAGCGCTTTTCACCCAAAGGTCACAAAGCGCTGCAAATGTCTCCTGTTGGGGACATTTGTCTCCTGTTGGGGTCACTGTTAATCATTTTTAAGAAAATGTTATTTTCAAATAGCATCGTTTTTGCAAACGTCATCTCTAAACGCTGTAGAGTTTGTGACGCGCGTTGTTTTCCATTGGAGGCACGGCAAAAAGACAAATAAGTGGGAAAGCAGCTAAAACTGACTATGGAGGTCGCAAGTTCTTCCCGCATCCACATGGGTTTTCGCTGGGTACTTCCGTTTCCTCCCACAGGTTAATTGGCCTGCGGACTAAATTGCCCCGGTGCCCTGTGATGGACTGACGTCCCATCCTGGGTATAGCAATGCCTTGCGCCCTGTGTCTGCCGGGATAGGCTTAGGTTTATTGCGACCCTCGAGAGAATGAAGCGATTTCTGACAATGAATGAAGAAAATAAAGTATCGAGACGATCTACACTCTGCACATCTCCCCCGACGGACCATCTCCATCCATTTTCAGAAACCGCTTAATCCTGTACAGGGTCGCGGTGAGCCAGAGCCTATCCCGGCAGACACAGGGAGCAAGGCAGGGGTACACCGAGGATGGGACGCCAGTCCATCACAGGGCACCTGGGGAAATTTACCTGGCAGCATGTCCTTGGACGGTGGGAGGAAACCGGAGTGCCCGGCGAAAAGCCACGCGGACGCGGTGAGAACATGCAAACTCCACACAACAAGGTACCTGAGGCGAGATTCTAACCCGGGCCCTTCATGCTGTGAGGCGGCAGCGATACCACCATCTCTCAACATCAATTATCATGCATCGAGCCGCGAAAACCTACATCGGGACATTAAGCGCGCGGCGATAATGAATGAACGAGGCGCTGCAGCGTCGCGGTTGGAAGCCCCTTCCGTGCGCCCGTATGCAGCGCGTCTTATCACGGCCGTCGGGCATCCCCCATCTGTCAAGCGGGCGATTTGGAGAACGCGTGTTTAGCGAGCACCCCACGCACTCGCGGCTGTCAACCGGAGCGGACCAACCCACACGCACCTGTGGGTTGCGTGTCGCAAAGTTCAAGCCGTGTCGCGCGACAGTGTTGCCGCTCGCACGGATATTAACCCCGAGCTCGCTTTGCGCCGTCACTCCGCTGTTTGCATTTATGCTCCGATACCGACTGCGTGACTGGCTTCGGTGCAGACTCACGGTCTTCACAGTCAGCACGTTCTCGGAATGTACGCGTGAAATGGTGTTAGTAGCTTGGCTGAAGTTGGGTTTTATTTTAAGTTTAGCTTTGAGATGACTGGCTGTGAACCAGAGTTTGGAATTGTCGTTTTGCTGCACTACTGATTTTGAAATGTCTGTTTTTTTTACTGCTCGTCTCGCATTTTGAGCCCCGAACCAATTGTGGAAATTCCACATTCGAAGGTGGCACTGTGGCGTGATGGATAGTGCTGCTGCCTCACAACGAGAAGGTCCCTGGGTTCGATTCCTGGCTCCGGTGCCTTTCTTTGTGGAGCTAGGTAATCCTGTTTATTCCCACAGTACAAAGACACGCTGCCTAGGTTCATTGTCCTGACTAAGTTTCCCCCGGTGCCCTTAGAGGGTGTAACTTGTTTGGCCCTCCCCGCTGGACACCCGTAACACAGAGCTACGTAGGTCAACGGTTCCTTTCAGATTTAATTATAAAAAGTGACTGACTGACACATTCTTACGACGAGGGCCAGGCTCAGCGGAGGGCCACCACTGTTGACGACCTCACAAAGCAGTTGCTTATCAAGTAAAGCATTACTCACCTGCGTAAGGCATTCATAAAACTGCATTGCTGATTAACGTTATGGCTCAGCGGTAAGATGAAAAACAGGATTAGGACTACGGGTGGAGAAATAAATGACAACATTAATAATAATATTTATAATGGAAAGCGCATACCTCTACGCTGTGTTTATTTTGCCTTCCATCGCTCGGGTAGCGTGAGCTCGGGTCCTCTCACTCGGCCAGGTTTGCCGCGCATCTGACTCTGCTTGCCGGGCGCCTGAGCCCTGTGTTCGGGGCTGTCATCGCTTGCCCTGAGCTATCGCCTTATGATGAAAGGTGGAGAGCACGGTGTGAAGGGAGCCGGCGAAAGGCGGGTATTGGTACGGCGTAGCACCGGGCGAGTGGTAGAGGTTAGCGGCGAAGGCGCAGCCCTGCAACGACTCGCTCACGCCACTGCTCGTGGAAGAGTCTCCACTAGAGGGAGCTCTAGAGAGCCACTCTAGTGCGGAAGAGTAGACCAAAAATACCCTTCCACTGGAGGGACACTCTCTAGAGCTAGAAGGGTATTTTTGGGAGAGGCCGGAGTATTGATCATGTTATCTCCGTGTCTGCGTGGGTTTTCACAGGGCACTCCGGTTTCCTCCCTCTCTCCAAATACACGCTGCTGCATAGGTTAATTGGCCTCCGGACTAAATTTCCGCCTGTGCCCTGTGATGGACTGGCGTCCCATCACGGGTATATCCCTGCCTTGCGCCCTATGTCTGCCGGGATAGGCTTCGGCTCACTGCAACCCTGTACAGGATTAAGCGGTTTCTGATAATGGAAGGAAAGATGTATGGGAGTAATGATGTGGGTTGTTTTCACGGCTCGATGTATGAGAATTGCTCTAGCAAGAATATTTTTTTATGGCAGAGCCGTGTCATGCGTTCCTCCATTCGCTGTCGCGACATTTCACCTCCCGCGTTGGAGCTGTCCATGAGGGGAGCGGTAGCACAGTGGTTAGCGCGCTGGGCTACAAATCTGGCGATCCGAGTTCGAATCCCGCTCATGGCCAACACCAGTGACGATTTTTTCCCCTAGGTCGACTCAGCCTCAAATGAGTACCTAGTGTGGCGTGTAAACATCGCAGCTAGGGAGACAAATGCGGCCGGGCGTGGTGCTGGTCACCCACCCCCTCGTGTTCCGTGGCGACCTTCATAGGTGCTTGCTAACGGCACTTGCCCCAACAGTCTGTTAAGGCTACACGGGGATCTTTGTCTTTTTTATAGCTAATCATTCGAACACCTGACACGACACGTCTATCCCGAAAGCGTAGCTATGGAAAGCAATTCTCAAACGCCATCGATGACTTTCATACGATGACGTTCTCTCAACAAACCGCTGAGCAGGGCTCCGCGCCTCCGAATCAACGGGTGCAACGCGCCCGGAGAATATGCGCGCGTTACAAAATTAGATTATTATTATAATATCTGCGACAGGCTTGTTCGCAAGATGCTCACGTTAAATTAAGAGACGCAAACCTGTCGCGTGCGCGGGATCACCAGGCACCGCCGCAAGCTAACGCGAGCGTCAAGCGTGGCTTTCAAACATCTCGACCGTGACTTTACACACACACACCCCTTTTAAAGTCAATTTTTTTCATAAAGCGTTAAGAAGCGTTCATTTATTATTTACTTTATTTTCTCAGCCGCTTGTCGTCGGAGGGTTGCGTGCGGCTGAACCGTTCATTCCACCGACCGTTCACCAGACAGGTTGTTACGGAAACAATGATCCATTGAACGCGCGCCGTCCTCGCAGAGAAAGCCTTGTCCTCGCCACACAATTACCTCGACCGGCCAGCCCGCCTTCGAGCGCTCTAACCGAGCTACGATCTCTCTCTATCTCCCGCACGGCTTGTAACGAGCGGCCAGTAATCTTATAAGCCTCGAACTCGCCTCGGCCGACGATCCGTGACAGTGACACGCGGCTCTCCCACGGAGGTGGCTTCTTCAAAGGGCCCTCTGGCTCAGCCTCGCATTGTGTCGCATTCGCCGCGCATGTCTCCGCCGTCATTCCGTGTCATTCCGTCGAGTTACGAGGCTGTTACGCAGGTCATCGAGCACAACACGATTGGCAGTGACCCCCCCCCGCCCCGCTCACCACGAGCAGCCTCGTACTGAAATTCAGCTGTGCAGTTGCAGTAGCGGCAATAGCAACGGGAAATTACTCACCGCTTTAGCACTTATCAGTCAGTCAGTTTTTTTTTTATCTAAGGTGAAATATCCATCCATCCATTTTCAGAGACCGCTCAATCCCGTACAGGGTCGCGGTGAGCCGGAGCCTATCCCGGCAGACACAGGGCGCAAGGCAGGGGAACACCAAGGATGGGACGCCAGTCCATCGCAGGGCACTTAAGGTGCAATATAATTTTTAAATACAATCTATAACGCCTGACACATAGTGATTCAATTTGGAAGGTATGCGTTAGTTGAACGACTTAGAGGCGCGAGGAAACCGCAGAGATGCTGGAGAGCGGGGAAGGCAGCCACGCAGTTAGCCGGCGCCAACATTTGCTGGACACTGCATCTTGTATATTATAATGTTATTAAACAAGTCATGAGTATGTTTTTTTTGTGGTAGGAAAGCGGAGAACCCGGAGGAAACCCATACACAACTCGGGGGAGACAACACGAACACAAACAAGACAGTTGAACTGTCTTGATGTTCTTGACATGCTGTTCTCTCCACAGCGCGGATTAAAAAAAAAAACTTAAAAAATAATGTCGCTGATTTTCCGTTCTCTGTCGTTCTTGGCGGGCCTTCACTCCGCAGCCCTGTGCAGCGCTTTGTGACCCTCGGGTGAAAGGCGCTCTATAAAATGCTATTATTATTATTATTAAAGCGCTTGAGGCGGGAATTGAATTGGCTCGGGCAGGACCTTCTTTCCGTGAGGCGCAGATGTTACCACTGCGCCACCCTGCCGTCAATGTGTTCACAATTTCCCAGGCAAGGCCGTATTGACTCTCGTGAGATGTTTTTCCTCTGGGTAAAATATCAGTAGATAATGCATCACGTTGACTAAAAATAATGTATTAAAAAAACCCGAATAATGATTTAGGTAGATTTTTATTTAAAAATAAAATGTAACATGACAATTTGAATTTTTTTTCCTTCTGACAGCTTGAAAATAATAATTTCAGACCAACTGCTTTTCATTAACTGGCAACTCCTCACCGAAAACCAGGACAAATAAAGCCATTTATGTTTCCCACTGAAAACAAAACGGCATGTTATTCCTTCAAATGTGTTTGACACGCGTTACATTTTTCACTTGCGCCTCAAAGGCACTCCATCACTTCTCGAACTGTTTTGCCAACAAACAAACTCTGAAGGACCTTATCGTTCGTCGCACACGACGATCTGTACGTATTTCCTCTATTCCTCTTCGGCTGCGCCACTCCTTGTGTCACGCAGCCCAACTGTTGACCGTCGCTTCCATGCCTCGTCAACGTAATCCGACCGCCTTCCCATCGCTCTCGACCCTGAGGCCAAAACCTTCAACCAAAACAAAAAAAAACCCCTCCGCCTCATTCATCGCAGTTGTGCGACGGCTTGTCGCGTCGGCCGCTGTAGGGACACAAAGCGTGCGATGTTCCGCGGCGCTGATCTCGGCGGCTGAAACGCGGACGGAAGGCTCTTGTTTGTCATTGCAAAGATGCGCTTGTCGCGTTCCGTGCGGCGATATTTTGCACCAAAGTCACGCTGAGCAAAACGGGACGACGGACCGGAGCGAGCGTGCGGTCCGAGTGTTCACGCAGCGACTCCCCGGCGGTTTCGAAAGCGTTTCTCGACAACGGCGGACAAACGCAAGCGACGCAGCGCCCGCTTATGAGATTGAGCCACCCATTGTGGCCGCCTTGGATAGCCGCTGAGAATGACAATATTGCGCGGCAATTAATTCTCGGTTCAGGAGCCGCAGCGAAAAGTGCTGTCTCATCGGCGGGGCCACGCCAAGGAAAGCAACACGGTGTGTGCGTGCAGCCGGCGAATTTGTTTATTAGGTCATCGCACGCGCATGAAGGCTGCTTAAAGAGGAAGACAAATATATAAGCGCTTCATCTGCTGTGACAGACGAGACAGCGGTGGCATCTTCGTGACATTGATGGATGTGCTTTCGGAATGAAGACACTTCACGCGATTACTCGCCGTTGCACCCAGACACAAAGGAGCTGACAAAGCCACTGGAAGACATTAATGTTAGGGCGGCACGGTGGCGTAGTGGGTGAGCTGCCGCCTCACAGCAAGAAGGGCCCGGGTTCGAATCTCGGCTGGGGGGCCTTTCTGTGTGGAGTTTGCATGTTCTCCCCGTGTCCGCATGGGTTGTCGCCGGGCACTCCGGTTTCCTCCCACCGTCCAAAGACATGCTGCCAGGTTAATTGGCCTACTGAGTAAATTGCCCCAGGTGCCCTGTGATGGACTGGCGTCCCATCCTCGGTATACCCCTGCCTTGCGCCTTGTGTCTGCCGGGATAGGCTCCGGTTCACCGCGACCCTGTACAGGATTAGGCGGTTACTGAAAATGGATGGATGGACGATGTCTTTGGACTGTGGGAAGAAACCGCAGGACCCGGTGAAAACCCACGCGGACATGGGGAGAACATGCTTCCTCCACAGAAAGGCACCTGAGCCGGGATTCGAACCCTGGACGTTCTTGCTGTGAGACGACAGTGCTACTCACTTTGCTACAGTGCCGCCCCTTGATCTCGGTATATCTCCGAATAGGACTGCAACTTTAGATTTTTTAAAATCATCTTGTCTAGCGTGCCTTTCTGTGTGGAGTTTGCATGTTCTTCCTGTGTCCGCGTGGGGTTTTCCCGGGCACTACGGCTTCCTTCCACAGTCCAAAGACATGCTTCTGCATAGGTTAATTGCCTGCGGAATGACTTGCCCCCGGTGCCCTGTAATGGACTGGCGTCCCATCATGGGCACAGCCCTGCCTTGCGCCCTCTGTCTGCTGGGATAGGCTCCGGCTCACCGCAACCCTGTACACAGTGTACAGGATTAAGCGGTTTCTGACAATGATGTTGATGAAAACAGGACTGGGCAGGTATTGTGTCTTGCGTATGGCAGCGTTTCACAAACCGACACTGCTGGAGAGAATTATCGCGCACAATGGCCAATGAGCCCCGGATAACACAAGGGCTTAGCTGGAAACTTTGACAAAGAGGGAGATTGTTTCGTCGATCGTTCACGGTATTTCAGCAGCAAGAGTGGTACAAGATTTCTGACACGAACCCATTATTACGCTGCATTAAGTTGTTATGTAACAATAGGGGCCATTGTGGAAGAGACAAAAAAGTATTACTATCTTAAGTTTCGGAAATCGCTGCATAGCTGAAATAAATTCATGGGATTATTCTCAATTGTACTTAATACTTTTTTTTCGGTGTCAGGTTGCGTCGATTCTCTGGCTTGTTGAATTGCTAAGCGTGCGGCCCAATAGTTGTTTTGTTTCTAATAATGCGATTGCGAGTTTTGTATTGATGTAGGTTTTGACGGTTCAATGTATGGGAATTCCTCTCCTGTACTGCTCTTTCAGGATAGCCGTGTCGAGCTGAGTAGAGAGGAGGAACGCTGGACATGGCTACCCCGAAAGAGCAGCTCTCGAAAGCAATTCTCAGTTCGGCTTTCGGTGACGATCGATAACAAAAACAAACACGCAAACAAACGAAGACTATGGCGACGGAAACCCCGCGACAATTGACTCCCGACGTCTCGCGGAGAATCGGGCGGCACACTACACGATAACGCGAGTGTCTCCCCGTGTCTCACCCCGTGTCCCTCCCATGTCTCAACCCGTGTCTCTATTCGTCTCCCCATGTATTTCCCCCTGTCTCTCCGTGTCTCACCCCGTGTCTGTCTCATCCCATGTTCCCGTGTCTCATCCCGTGCCCACGGGTCACCCCGCGTCACGTGATCAAAACAATGGCTGCGAGCCAGCCTCGCCTCCTGATTGGTCAATCAACCCGTAGTGGGCGCTGGCCTAAGATTTAAAAAGTAACCGACACATACTTCTCATTGGTCAACCAGCATCTGTGGGCGGTGCTACCGCGTTAATTTATTCAAGAGGCGGCGCGGCAGCGCTACTCAAAGCGCTACCCATAGACGTCAATGTAAAATCATCCCATAGACTCCAATGTTACGTGTGTCTATGTATATGTTCTTGGAGTTGTTTCCCCCTCGAGTCTGTCTCTCTGTCTTCCTGTCTCTGTGCCCCTATGTCTCCCCCTGTTGCTCACCCTCCCTCCCTGTCTCCCTCCGTGTTTGTCTTTAAAGAAGTCACGGCCATCTTAGGGGACGCTGGCAGATCTTTGCCGATCTTAAGATTGCCAGTTTCACGACCTTTCAGTGTATTCGATGGAGCCTTAATCATTTAATTTTCGTTGCTTTGGTTTTTATTAGCAGTTTTTTTTCCTGTCGTTGAAATGCTGTTCTCTCCAATACCCTTGTGCAGCGCTTTCTGACCCTCGGGTGAAAGGCGCTCTATAAAATGCTATTATTATTATTATCATTGCGGGTGTTGCTGATGTCACGCTGACAGCAGTGCTGACCGAGCAAAACATTAAACACAAATCAAATAAACGTTTGTACTGATGTAGGTTTTCACGGCTCGATTCATGATGGTTGCGCTTCAGAGCTGTCCTTTTGGGGTAGCCGTGTCGAGCGATCTCCCTTACTCCGTCGCGACGTGTTGCCTCCTACATTGGTGATGCTTCCAACGTGGGAGCCGAAACGTCGCGAGGGAGAGATGGAGATCGCTCGACACGGCTATCCCGAAAGAACAGCTCTGAAGACCAACCATCAAAATCAACGTTTTTCTTTGCACATTCCCAAATAACTTGTGGAGTGCCTCAAGGGTCAAGTCTAGGGCCAATTTTATTTTCTATATATATGCTTCCTCTTGGCCATATAATGCGCAAACATGATATATCTTTTCACTTTTATGCTCATGATACCCAGCTGTATCTCTCTATCAATCCTGGCGA
>JAZEWU010000012.1:3504666-3534800 GCA_036362915.1 Geotria australis
GGACTGGCGTCCCATCCTCGGTGTTCTCCTGCCTTGCGCCCTGTGTCTACCGGGATAGGCTCCCGCTCACCGCGACACTGTACAGGATTAAGCGGTTTCTGAAAATGGATGGATTGATGGATGTTGTTCTGAGAACACACAAACTCCAAACAGAAATGTACCTGTTCCGGGAATCAAACCCAGGGCCTTCTTACTCATTATCATCATTGTCAAAAACTGTTTAATCCTGTACAGGGTTGCGGTGAGACGGAGCCTATCCCGGCAGACACAGGGTGCAAGGCAGGGCTATATCCAGGATGGGACGCAACTCCATCAGAGGGTACCGGGGGCAAATTTAATCCACAGGCTAATTAACCTACAACAGCAACATGTATTTGGACCGTGGCACGAAAAACCCACACTGAAACGGAGAGAACACACAAACTCCACGCAGAAAGGCACCCGTGCTGGAAATCAAACCCAGGAACCTTTGTTGCTGTGAGATGCTGCTTGCGTTACCACCGCAGCACTGAGCTTCCTTCGACCCGCGCGCCGGTCGTTCACCACCGACAGTGGGCCGCTGTCACGGAGCGCGCCAGTGGATGCGGTTTGGAACGAACCTTGAGCAGGCTGATGCCCTGGTCGCTGCTCGGGGTGCTGAACTGCTCGTCGTCGTCAAAGTGGACATCTCCAAGGTGCCACGCGTGGGCGAACTCCTGCCCGCTGCCGTCAAACACCTGCGAGCAGCCCAGGTGTCGTCCTGAGCATCGCACACACGACGACGCAACGGCAGATGTGGGTTTTTAACGGCTCGATGTGTGGCCATTCGACTGCACGGTGTCGCAGCAAGAAGGCCCCGCGTTCGTATCCTGGCTCGGGTGCCTTTCTCTGTGGGCTTTGCGTGTTCTCCCCGCGTCCGCGTGGGTTTCGCCAGACAGGTGTTCGCCAGGCACTCCGGTTTCCTCCCACAGTCCAAAGACATGCTGGGAAAATTGGCCTGTTGCCGATACTACACCCGGTGCCCTGTGATGGACTGGCGTTTCTTTCTGGGTACAGTATAGCCCTGCCTTGCATCCTGTATCTGCCGGGATAGATTCTGGCTCACAGCGACCCTGTACAGGATTAAGCGTTTTCTGAAAATCGATGGATGGATGGATGGCAACTGCTCTCCATAGCTGTTCTTTCGGCATAACAATCGTGAGGCATTCTGATTGCACACCTGAAGATGCTTCCAACGTGGGAGGCGAAACGTCGCGAAGGAGAGAGAAGCCTCACTCCACGCGGTTATCCTGAAAGAGCAGATATGGAGAGCATTTCCAATACAACGGCCATCCCCTGTCCTGCTTTAGCAGACTGTTGGGGCAAAATGCTGTTTGCGAGCACATGTAAAAAAAGCATGTCATAATTATTTATAATTTTAAATGTATAACGCGCACATATTCATTCAATGTCGAAGGCATTCATTCGACGAGAGAACGACTCAAAGGCGCGAGGAAAGCGCAGAGAGGTGGAGGAAGCAGCCAGGCGGTTTGCCGCCGCCAACATATTGCCACACACTGCTTCTTATACAATATGATGTTATCCCCCAACTAATTAATCAGTGTCTTTTTGTTGTTGTGGGAGGAAACCGGAGAACCTGTAGGACACCCACGCAGAACAGGGGGCGAACACACAAACTCCACACAAAAAGACGCCCAAGGCAGGACTCGAACCGCCTCGGACAAGACCATTCTTTCCGTGAAGCGCAGATATTACCTCTGGGACATCAGAGAATCCAGCCACACGTCTCGTCAATTGACAACCATCTACTCGTGTGTCCTTTACGCTCGCGTGGCATTTATAGGCGTCGGAATGCCCGCAGTACTGTAACTGTGGAACGTCAAGTTGTTCTTCCGACACTGTGTTTGCTCAAAACTTTCAGAACTGGTTTTTCCCGTCTTGTTGTTCTGTTAGCCAAAACTGAGGAACTGTGACACTGTCGTCGTGTCACTTCGTTTCCAAATGGCCGTTGAGATTTGTAGCCTTCCCTGCATCACGCACTATGCCCTTGCAGGCAGCAACGTGCTACACACGACATTCCTGTTCGCTTACCGCGCTACAAGGGCGCACCGAATGAGGCACAATTTGCTTAATTTTCTTGGAAGAGGTTTCTTCCTCATCATTATAATCATCATCAGCGGCAGTCACGGTCAATCCACTGCTGGATGAAGATTACCCCAGGTGCTTGCTGTCTCTAGGATTGAAGGAGAGAGGGAGGATCGCTCGACACGCCTATCACGAAAGAACAGCTTTGGAAAGCAATTCTTATGCATCGAGCCTTGACAACCTACATCGGTTCGGGGTTAGCAATATCATAACATCATCCACTTATTGTACATACAATAGGCCCTGTATAGTCTGTATACCCAAGGTGAACGGATTATAGATGTGGGTCGCAACGCAAAGGGGGTTTAAACGAACAGTAAACAATCACCTACAGTATATCTGTGTTTATGGGTTAGGTCACGTAAAAAAATATGTGCCGTAAATCCGGCTCTACCCGACACGGCCAATTGGTAAGGATTGTCACGTGAATAAAACATGCCGATTTGTTTACTTCTTCAGCACGTCGGTGTGCTGGAGAGCAAAACCCACGACATCTGTATCGCGAAATAACTCAATGCGCACCACTTTCTCGACGCGTTATATCCCTCTTGCCGATCAACATACCCACGACCAAACCGATATTAACACGATGACACCGACATGCCATAAATCTGACCAATAACACCCCCGTTATGACCACGCGGGACACATATTTGACAGGCAAAGGTTTAAACTAGTAATCTCCCTACGTGACGAATTGACCCACTGCCACGTTCCCACGACCACCTGAAGGCAGGCGGGCTGGTCCGGTCACGCGAGCCCTAAAGCCCACTTCCAACGGCACTTCAGCGCTATCGACAAACCGATCAACAAACGAATCAACCGACCAATCAACGAGTTAGTCAATCACCTGTTCCAAAGCCCAACTTGATGTCGATGTCCGCCGAGGGCGACTTGAGGTCTTCCTCGAACATGAGCGGAATCACCTCGCTCCACATGCGGAACGCCAGCCGGATGATGAAGCGCTGCTGCTCCGTGGTGAACTGCGAGCTGTAGCCCTCCCCGAGCAGGCGCCACTTGAGGTTGCTCTTGGAGAAGGCCAGTCCCGGGTTGAGAGGCGTATCGGCCGTTATGGCCCGTCGGGACCGAGCGTGCGTCACCAGGTCAGCCAGCAGACCTTTGGAAGTGGTTGTTGCCCCGTTACCGCTCGAGTTGCCGTTGGTTTGGTTGTTGTTCTTGCTGTTGTTGCCACCTGACTCAGTTTCGTTGAGCCACGAGCTGTTGTGAGTCTGCTTGTCCGGCACGCCGCACCGAGGTTTGTTCATGGCCTCTTTGGTTGCTTCGTCCAACTCGCCCGTCTGTGGAAGCCCGTTGGCGGCCTGGAAGCTCTTGAGAGCCGACGCGAGGTACGGCGCTTGAGTGGCTTGCTCGCTCTGTGTCTCTTCCACCTTATCGACGCTCTCGGTCTGCCCTTCGGACAGCAGGTCGATGGTGTTCTTGGGCGCCGGGTCATCGTTCAGCGGAACAGAAACGTTCTCGGAGTCAAGCGCTTTCCAGTTGACGGGCTTCACCCAGCCGTACTTGAGCAGGTATTGCTGCCAGGTCCCCCCCCCACACACACGCACACGCGTACACACACGTACACAGGTGGTTAGATTTACGCAGAGCACACCGGCATAGCCTCGGCTTAATGACATACGCGCGCTGAGCAATACGATACCGTCTCTCAGTCGGTGCGGATGACGGTGGATTCGTATTCGTGATGTTTTGAAAAGGTAAAAAAGCTTCAGATATCGGCACGTTTCAGGGGAGGACTGGCTGTGGGCTGTTCTTGGTCACGAGGGAGTGAGTACAAGAGTGTTTAGAGCGAGCCGGGGCATCGACCCGCAACGCGCGACGGCGCCGGCAGAAACCCCGCGTTGCGCGCGTTACAACTCCACGTTCACGCCACCTGCACGCCGGGGCCGTCAGTTTAAGCGACACGACCTGGCGTGGAACATTGACGACAGGGCTCAACCAGCAACACTGTGCAGTCTCGTGAACTCGGCAACAACGTGTTGACCAATGCGCGAAAACAAACGCTTGTGAATGTGTACGCGCTGCAGCGCCGACTGACGAACACGCGCGCGTTGGAGGCGCGTGAACCGCGTCCGTGGCTCCTGGCGCGTTTAATAATAATAATAATACTAGCATCTATAGAGCGCCTTTCATCCGAGGGTCACAAAGCGCTGCACAGGGCTGCGGACAGAACGCTACGCCAACAACGATAGAGAACGGAAAATCAGCAACATTTTTCTTTGCTAGGTGTTATTTTTTCCCCATCCGAGCTGTGGAGAGAACGCGCATGTCGACAACATCAAGACAATTCAACTGAAAAGTCAAGCAATTGGCGATAAATTACAGGACATAAGGATGCCCCTGGCCGGCGGAACCGAAGTCTCAGTTGCCGCCGCGCGTTGTTCCGACGCCTAGCCGTCCGAGTCGAGCGACTCACCAGTCCGGACGTGTCGTCGTCGATAAGGTCCGCGTTGTTGTCCTGAGTCTGCTGGACGTCCTCGTGGTCCCGGCGGTGAAAGAGTTTTTCTGCCGCCGCGCCGCTCGCCAGGAGCAGAGCCGCGCACACCGCCAAGCGCGCCACGGCTCGCATCGTCAGTGCGCTTGACAGCAGCGGCGGTGCGGGTTAGATACGGCTCACCGGCACCCTGCGCTGGGTCAAACGGTATCCGGTAATGGATGGTTGGAGGTTAGATATCGGTGATTCTGAACGGGCCAGGAGCACAAGCGGGCAAGGTCGGACAGCGAGCGAGACAGGGCAGCCTCTCTCTCTGTCTTTCAATCGCAGCGGCGGCAGCAGATCCGGTTGTCGTGACACGGACACCGGCACAGAGAGAGAGAGAGGGCTTTTAAAACGCGCCAGGTGTGAGACGCGCCACCACGTCACGCGGATTCTTCGACGAGATGCGGAAAGCGTCGAGACAGCCTTTACGGAGGAGGAAGAGTAGAGAGGGGTGGTGTATGACGGCGCGGGGTTGGGAGAGAGCCGAGGGGCGCTGGGTGGGAACTAATGCCCTCCTCGCGTGCGTATCCCTGCCGCCGGCTAAATGGGACGCTGGTAAATGTCCCCCGTGTGCGCGTAATAATATAAATAGCATTTACAGAGCGCCTTTCACCCGAGGGTCACAAAACGCTGGACAGGGCTGCGCAGAGAACGGCACGCCAACAACGACAGCCATGTGCAGCCCCTAACAACATCTCGAGGGGAAACCAGACTCCAGCTCTGGACGGAAAAGCTTGAGAGTGACCCTCCTGCAACTGGCATGGGAATCCCACCTGCTGAAGACTTCCCTCCTGGCTCAGATGCACCATGGATTCAGTGGAAGACACTCAACCGCCTGAGAACTAGAACGGGACGATCAAAAGATGCTTTGGTCAGATGGGGCTACAAGACCGGCCCAACCACCTGTGAATGTGGAGAAGCAGACCATACTATGGAACACTGCCTTGTCTGTGCTCTACTACCCAACCTCTGCAGCTCAAAAGACCTTGCGGAGTTCAATGAAAATGCAAGGGGCTGTGTAAGAAAATGGGAAACTGTAATTTAACATCGCGCTTCGAAGAATCGCAAAGAAGAAGAAGCAACATTTTTTTTTTTGGGATTTGCATTTTCTCCCAGGTGTGTAGGTGTGTTCGACTGTGCGTGGCGAGCACAGGTAGTGCACCAGCTAGTCATCTCAGTCAGGCAGCCAAATGGCACCTGGCTCTGTTCCGTGACCTCCTGTCAGCGAGCTTTCGTCACTCTGCGTGACGGGCTCGAGGTGCACCTGGCCTGGCACAGGCGCCGTGGTGACGTCACCGCCACCTAGTGGCGAACGGCGGTTGTTGTTGTTCTTGTTGAGTGTGCGTGCGTTGTGCGGGTGATCATCACCAGTCGGTCAATACAAGCAAACGTGGTAACATCTGCGACAACTTTGGTGCTGTTGGTTCGAAGTATTATCTTTCGATTTGATATGGTGTGTGCGTGGGTTAGTGCAAGCGTTTGTTGCGTCGCAGGAATCCCGCATTCAGAGCTTGCAAGCTCACTGGGTATTTCCTGCTGTGATGACAAACATCTATCTATCAGTGCGCCACCCTGCCGCCCAATGTTTTACGAGCGTTGCCAGGCGTAGGACTAACATTGGAAACGGCGTGTCTTGTTCCATCGCCACCGCACACAGGGCAATTTAGTTTCCTTGGCTGACACAATAAAGCAATTTTCTTGACAATTGCTATTTTCTGATCGGTTGCTGTGTGGTGGTTGACAAATGTTTAGATATATTTTGAAAATCCTACCACAGTAATGTATTCCAAGAGTACATTTATCAGACCTACCTCGACGTTTGCTTGTATTGACCCACTGGTGCTGATCAGATGAACGGTGGTGCGGTGAGTAGCTCTGCCGCCTCACAGCAAGAAGGTCCCAGGTTCGAATCCCCGGCTCGGGGGCCTTTCTGTGTTCAATTTGCATGTTCTCCCCGTGTCCGTGTGGAATTTCGCCTGGTACTCCAGTTTCCTCCCACAGTACAAATACACACTGCCTAGATTAATTGTCCTGACTAAACTGCCCCCGGTGCCCTGAGATGTTGTAACTTGTCTACCATTCCTCACTGAACAATTGTTAAAAAGAGCTACATAGCCCAACGATTCCTTGAAGATTGAATTAAAACTGACTGACTGAACTGCAGGAAGGCCGTGTGAACGATTGTTTGTGTATAAGAATGCAGACAAGATGACACGAGACCACTGTCTCAATAATTTATCAGGCGCAGATTTGAGTTAATCGTTACTTGCAAGATATTATCAACAGCATCCTGCTGAATGGATTTGAAACATCATATTCTTTCCTTTGATAGCATTTAGAAAAACGTATATTAGTGATCTTGTTTAGCTTCATCAACAAAACCATTCCTTTTTTTTAGTGGATAGGCTCTCTGCCGGTGTCATCAACGCGTGTTCCTGCTAACAGGGGGCGCAATGCACTTTGTTTTGATTAAGAAATATTTTGCCGAGGCCTGCTATGTCAATTTGTCGCTCGCTAGGGGCGCAAACGATGATCTCCATCCATCCATTGTCAGAAACCGCTCAATCACGTACAGGGTCGCGGTGAGCCGGAGCCTATCCCAGCAGACACAGGGCGCAAGGCAGTACTATACCCAGGATGGGACGGCAATCCATCACAGAGCACCGTGGGCAATTTTAGTCCACGGGCCACTTAACCTATGTAGCAGCATGTCTGTGTCCGGATCATAACACGCGCCTCAGTTTCTGCGTCTCGCTCCGGCTGGGCGGGGAATTTGTGCGCGTTAAAAATTGTATTATGATTGTTGCTCCTTGCGTTTAACAGTGCACCCGTTTAGATCCGCGCACTCTCACCCGGTAAGCCACTTAGTGGTTCGTGGAGACCGGGCCCAGATGGACCAAATGGGCCTTGAGGTACAAAACGTTGAGAACCTCCGATGTCGAGGAACCGGTCTAACAAAATCGAGCCCTTCGTTGCACCGATCACACTGCGGGTCAGAACACGAATCGGTCATCGTCTCTGGCTGTGCTCCACATTGGAATTCTCTCCCTCGAACGCCACTTTCCCCACGTTTTGCATATAACCTTGCTCGATTTGAGGTGGTTCGGGCATCTGTTAAGGATGCCAGCCTGGGATCTCCCCCGGGAAGTCCACCAGGCACGGCCCACTGGCCGACCCAGGGCACGCTGGAGGGATTATATCTCTCGGCTGGCCAGGGAACGCCTGGGAATCCTTCAGATAGATAGATGTTAATTATTACAGCAGAACAATACCCAGTGAGCTTGCGAGCTCTTAACAGGATTCCTGCGCCGTGTGTCTGCCGCGATAGGCCCTGGCTCACCGCAACTCTGTACATGATTAAGTTGTTTTCTTACAATGAATTCACTCTGGGTGTTAAATAATTCAAACCCTTAGTGTAGACCAGTGGTTGGTAACCTTTACTGCAGCCTGCACCCGTTTGATTCTAAAAATATGTTCTCGCAGCCCTTATTAATAATTACATATATGATACAGTCCATGAAGAATACAATAAATAAATAAAATCTGCCACATCTCGCACCCCTAGCAAGGGCATCTCTCACCCCCAGGGGGTGCGTGCCCCCCATGTTATGAACTACTGGTGTAAACATACAAACACTTGCTCCGTTAGAGAAATATAATATTCAGATGTGGTGTGGGGGAAAAAAGGGCTGCATTCGTCAATGGTTAGAACAAATGTTTATTTGTATAGAAAGCTATATATTTTTTATTATGATATGTCATTCCACAGCGAGAGCACTTGTTTCAGAGCTCACAGTCAAATTACAGCTTAAATACGTACACTGCAAAAGCAAGCAACCCTCTCAACAAAAGAGTAACCTTCCTGTATCGTCAGCATCGCAAAGTTACAAATCTCAAAATTCGGACATTCCACCTTGAGACACATCCTCGTGCCGTGTCAATTTCTGATCAATCGAAGGGCATCGTTGGTTATGCAAGCAGTGAGTAGACAGCGATGTATATGCTTGTTAATGGCCTAACTGCCCGTGTGTACCTGCGTTTGTCGTGTACAACTGCAAAGAATAGCAGAGAAAGCTAGAGCTAGATTTCCCTTTGTTACTAGTGTGGTATGTTTAATTGTCTGCAGAATTTGGCAGACGCTACAGATTACGTACTAGGTATTTTTGTGGGTTTTTTTTACACTCTTAAAAAAATGTCAGGAAAATCACATGTAACGCTTTAGATTATTTAGATAGAACTCAAATTAATGAAGAGAAAAAACCGCTTACAAATTTAATACGGGCTGTTTGATAAATCAGGCAGCAGCCATTTGAGCACTGCTTGAAAATTTGACATTGCCCCTGACGTTTTTAGCCGAGTGTGTGCCTCAACCCTGCCTGACCATTTTTTTAAGGAGTGTACGTAATATTTGGCTACGATATGAGAAGCTCAAGCAGCATGATGGTTATGAATTACTAAACACAAAACTTGCTGCCAAAAGTTCTCTATCAGATTGGCAGTTAGAATACAAAGGCAAAGCCACATATGAGATGAAAGTTTAGATTTTTCGGGGCTGCCCGTGTCAAGCGAAACGTATTGGGTTGCATAATATCGACGCAGCTGGCTTGCTTTGGTGCGTCAATTTGGCAAGAGTCATTTGGCAAGAAGGAATCGGATGACTGTGTCACTTCAGAGCCGATACGCTTAGTGGCACTGGATAATATTGGTCTGGAAAGCCAAAAGGCCGATGGACCATAACAAAAATTGTACTGATGTAGGTTTGCACGGCTCGATGTATGAGAATTGTTTTCCAAAGCTGTTCTTTCAGCATAGCCGTGGCCAGTGCTGCCTCTCTCTCCTTCGCGACGTTTCGCCTCCCACGTTGAAGGCATCCTCCGGCGTTCTCAGAACGCTCTTCAGCACACCAGAGGATGCATCCAATTTGGAAGGCGAGACTTCGCGAAGGAGAGAGGGGAAACGCTCAGTGACACGGCCAACCCAAAAGAACAGCTTTGGAAAGCAATTCTTATAATAAAAAATGTTTCATGGAGACTCAAAATGGAGTTCTGCTTTCATATGATTTCCCCCGCAACACCGCAAAATTCGATCAAACAATATGTTGTGTTTTGCTCTGTGTCGAATAGTGTAGCTATCGTTATTGGCAAGAGCGCGCTTGCCAATAACATCTGGCAGCCCAGCAGCATTTGTTTAACGAGCACGACTCTACTGATGAGAACCACAAGGATGAAACAGGTCCCGCATCTGCTCGCTTGAACAAATGCTGCAGGGTAAAATCAATCCGTGAGCCCGGACCACACATTTCACCAGTCACCCCGGCTGGTACCGACAACTAACAGTGAACGGTGTGATAATCACGTAACATGCACGGGCTATGAACTGAGCCGCAGAACTTAATTGGAATCACTAAAGTTTTGTGATGGTTGCTCTTCAGAGCTGTTCTTTCAGGATAGCCGGGTCGAGCAATCTCCCTCTCTACCTCGACACGGCTATCCCGAAAGAACAGCCCTGAAGAGCAACCATCGTGAGCCGAGCCATTAAAACCTCCATCAGTACACTTAAAGTTTCGATTCCTCATTTGTTCCAACATGTGGCCAGGTCCACGGACCACTATTAGTCTGGGAGGCCAATAAATACAAAAACAACTTATACGTGGGGAGGCACGGCGGCGCAGTGGGTATTGCTTCCGCCTCACAGCAAGAAGACCCCGGGTTCGAATCTCGGCTCGGGTGCCTTTCTGTGTGGAGTTTGCATGTTCTCCCCATGTCCGCGTGGGTTTTCGCCGGGCACTCCGGTTTCCTTTCCACCGTCCAAAGACATGCTGCTAGGTTAATTGGCCTACTGAGTAAATTGCCCCAGGTGCCCTGCGATAGACTGGCGTCCCATCCTCGGTATACCCCTGCCTTGCGCCCTGTGTCTGTCCGGAATAGGCTCCGGCTCGCCACGACCCTGTACAGGATTAATCGGTTTCTGAAAATGGATGGAACCTAAATGTGGAGATACAGGATGAAGTTCTGTTTACGCTTTACGTTGTTTCACTAACGATGCTCCACAACTCCGTCTCGCAAACCGGGCCCAGCTTAGGTACGGCGCATTCTCAGTTGCGGTTGCTGAGCAGCATCGTCTGATGGACGTCGCAGATGTCGAACCACTGGTCGGCCACGCGACGCCGCGGCATCAGCGCGTTGTACGCCAGCGCCGGGTTGGCCTGCCGCTCTCTGTCGTCCGCCACCTTCCAGAAATTGTCGCCCTTGAAGAAGAAGACGGCCTGGTGCGTGTAGGAGAAGTACGCCGCGTCCAGGTTCCCCCCCGGGTGGTCGCCCGCGACCGCGGCCGGGAACACCTCCAGCACCCGCTTGGGGAAGCCGCTCGCCTTCTGCTGGGAGTTCACGTTGAACGCCGTGACCTGCAAAGCCACGTTAAGTCCGTTCGGCAAGGATTGCGTCGACGACAGCTTACACGTCCATCCATCCACCCATTTTCAGAAACCGATTAATTCTGTACAGGGTCGCGGTAACCCGGCAGACACAGGTCGAAAGGCAGGGCTATACCCAGGATGGGAAGCCAGTCAATCGCAGGGCACCTGGGTCAATTTACTTAGTAGGCCAATTAACCTGGCAGCATGTCTTTGGACGGTGGTCACAATGCGCTGCACAGGGCTGCGGACAGAACAAGCATGTCAACAACATCAAGACAGATTAACTGAGAGTCAAGCAATAGCGATAAATTATATGATCCTGTGATGGGAATAAATGCGAGTAAACACGGCGACTCACGTTGTTTCCCTTAAAGAAGTAGATGTTCTGATCTCTGCCGTCGAAGAAAGCCGTGTCGATCGGGTAAGGGATGTTTGGGAATTTCTCTGCGATTGGCCTCGGGTAAGAATGTCCGTGTGCATCATCCGTGTACACACAGTCGTTCTGGTTGTCGTACCTCCAGTACTGCGTTCCTGAACGGATGAAACCCACACACATGGGTTATACGTCGTGACTTTGCTCCTCAAAACGCGAGATTTGAAATGGTGACGGCGCGTGAGTTATTTCACAACACATTTTTATCAGTGCACCTATTGAAGCGGTGGCACAGTTATTTGCGCACTGTGTGACAATACCGAGCACTTTGGTTCCATTCACGGCCACGGCTAAGACCAGTCTCCTGCCCTCCCGCTTGTCCCACGTTAGATCCAGTAAAGCAGGAGTTTGTACTTAGTAAGCATCACTGTTAATGGCACCCAAACATATGCTGCCGGTGGACACGGGTCAAGACTGTGAACGGGCCGATAAGATGTACACATTGTCTTCATCTGGACACAGTACAATGATAATCGCTCTTCATAGATGTTGTTTAGGGATAGCCGTGTCGAGCGTTCGTTCTATCTCCTTCACGACGTGTCGCCTCCCACGTTGGAGGCATCATCAACGTTTGTTCTGTCGCAGGAATCCCGCAAAGAGCTTGCAAGCTCACTGGGTATTTCCTGCTGTAATAATTAAAAACATCTATCTATCTATCAAGCGTTCTGATTAAACGCCTCATGATTACTCTCCAGAAAGAACAGCTATGGATCTGGCCGTGAAAAACCGGCATCAGAGCACAGTTTGCATGTTCTCCCCGTGTCCGCGTGGGTTTTCGCCGGGCACTCCGGTTTCCTCCCACCCTCCAAAGACATGCTGCCAGGTTAATTGGCCTTCTGAATAAAATTGCCCCAGGTGCCCTGCGATGGACTGGCGTCCCATCCTCGGTATACCCCTGCCTTGCCGCCTGTGTGTCTGCCGGGGTAGGCTCCGGCTCACCGCGACCCTGTACAGGCTTAAGCGGTTTCTGAAAATGGATGGATAAAGCACAGTGATGGGGGAGTTTGACACCTTTGAAGAAATACGCCTCGTCTCTGTTGAGGCCCGTCACGTGCACGTAAGCGTCGATGCTATCCGGGATGGACTTCCAGCCGCGTCCAATGGGCGCCGGGTCTCCGGCGCGCGTCTTGTTCTTCCCGTTCTCGTACATCCAGTACCACTGGCGTCGGAAGAAGTACGTGTTGAAGCGACGGCGGATCAGCTGGCCCTCTCGGTTCCGCTCCTCGCGAATCCAGTCGAAGACGGCGTTGAACGAACCCTCGCACACACCTAAGAGCGCGGCAACAAGCAGTGGAGTGCAGAGGTTTGGGTGATGCCCGGGGCCAACTCCGACTCCTTGATTGTATGCTCCCAAGACTCAAGTATAGGGCCTAGTACTGAGAAATGTGAGAAAGGAAGACAACTTTGGGAACTATCATTTATTCATAACATTAGTTGTAAGGCGGTACTATAACGTGTCGATCGGCGTCGACAGGGCACTGAAAGAGTTAATCTCAGGTTTCCTTCCACAGCTAAAAAACACTCATTAATGAATTAACCGACAACGTCATAATACAATTTATGGGACTCAGCGTCAGGCGGGTTGGCGCCGACCAGCCGTGTGGCTGCCTTCCCCCCTCTGCGGTATTCCCGCGCCTCTGAGTCGTTCTCTCTTCCGTTGAATACCTTCAAAATTCAATGAATATGTGCGTGTATAATATTATATTAATATGATTATTTTGCCCAGTCACACAGTGTTCATTATGTACCCTGTGTAACAGAGCAAAAACACGGGCTTATGATGTTGATTGACTCGGCTTACTTTCACCTCTGCCTGTGCTTATAAGTCTTTAACTGGCGACATTAGCCCATCCATTGTCAGAAACCGCTTAATCCTGTACAGGGTCGCGGTGAGCCGAGGCCTATCCCGGCAGACAGAGGGCGCAAGGCAGGGCTATACACCAATCCATCACAGGGCACCGAGGGCAATTTAGTCCCCAGGCCAATTAACCTATGCAGCAGCATGTACTTGGACTGTGGGAGGAAGCCGGAGCACCCGGCGAAAACCCACGCCGCCACGGGGAGAACATGCAAATTCCACACAGAAAAGCACCCGAGCTGGTGATCGAACTCAAAACCTTCTTGCTGTGAGGCGGCAGCGCTACTCACAGCACCACCCTTTCGCCGTCGCTATCTACAATCTCCTTTAATTAAGCGTTGGACGATCATTAACGTCGCGACCCTTGTGCAGCGCTTTGTGACCCTCGGGTGAAAGGCGCTATATAAATGCTATTATTATATTTATTGAATTATACGATGATTACGCGAAATTCCGACTCTTTCAAAAGCGCTTCTTTCGCGACCCCATTCTGCCGGGCTGATGCAATCTCTCGCAGTGCGCCAATGTCTGATCACATGAACGGATGATTGCCATTCCCACGTGCGCTCGCACACCCACACACGAAGCGCTGATCTCATCAGTGTGACGCCGTGATAGGTTAAGTGACTAATTGTTGATCATTTACCCGAGCGCCCACGTGTCGGCCGTGATTTCGGATGAAGCCATCAACCGCTAAGGCATTGCCGAGAGGCGCTTCTCTCGCTCAGCTAAACACGCACTCACCGTAAAGACGCTGAATGGCTTTCCTGTCGTTCCAATCCAGTTCGAAGCCAGAATCTTTCGGGATGTAGTTCGGCTGCATGACCGAGCCGCTGCGGTAAATGTGCGGCAAGCCCAGCACGTGTCCAATTTCATGAACGGCGACCTTTGTGAGACACACACGCAAATTGTTATTAATCCGCCTTCTGCTCCAACGCTCCCCTTCACCCCACACCCCTTCCACCCCCAAAATAGCTCACGAGTCAAAAGTAACTTTAGAATGTTTTTGAATATTTCTGCCTCGGTTTGCGCGGTGGTGCCGTACGAATACCTTCCCCCCGTGTGTTGTTCGGCATAATGTCCAACGTTTTACGCCGCGTTCTAGCCTGGGCATTGATTTCAGGATCTGATTAGTCGCTTGCAGTTAAGAGTATCCAATTCCCCTAGGATGGGACGCCATACCATCACAGGGCACCAGGAGCAAATTAGTCCGCAGGACAATTAGCATATGCAGCAGCGTGTATTTGGACTTTGTGGGGAAACCGGAATGCCCGGCGAAGACCCACGTGGACGACATGCAAACTCCAGACACAAAGGGGTCCAGAGCCGGGATTCGATCCTCGGCGGCAGCGCTACTCACCGCTCCACCGTTCCGCCCCATTCAGTGCCACATCGGGACATTAACTTCAGTTCACGAAAAGACTTCCAGCACTTGCTTACGACTCTCGAAACGTCGGACAACATGCCGAACAACACTCTCTACAACCGGACAACACCCCGCGCGGCAACATTAGCACGTCCCGCCGAGCGATTTGAGACAAAAAAAAACGATGTATAGTAGCGAGTGAGACAAAACATTGCGCTTCTGGCCGGTGTTGACCTTGAGCAGACTGATGCCTTCCTCGCTCCTGGGCTTCGTGAAGTGTTCGTCGTCGTCGAAGTGGACATCTCCAAGGTGCCACGCGTGAGCGAACTCCTGGCCGCTGCCGTCAAACACCTGCGAGCAGCCCAAGTGTCGCCCTGGACCGAGGTACGTGCAAACCACGAGTTCTGGTCACGGTTACGCGTTTGCGGCTCGCCCCCAAATCGTCCGACATCCACCCCGAATCTCTCTCAACGGCTGACGACGGTACACGAGCACGGTTTGTTGAGCCAGTCGAAGGCTGTTACGAGTGGTTTTGTAACAGGTAGCGCGGTTACAGTGGAGGGGCACCGCGCAGCAACTCGAAATGCAAGAATGAATACGCTGTTGTACCGAACTTCCATGTCCCCCCTCGCCTTCATAAATGCCGCACCGCGTGGTGAAGTATGGTCAAATGACCGTGGGCGTGGGGAGACCCAGCGATGGGTTTGTAAAGCGCTGGTCATGTGCTATACAGTGTCGATAACACTGTGGCCTTAACATGAAACATATGTGTAATAACGATGGTTGCTCTTCAGAGCTGTTCTTTCGGGATAGCCGTGTCGAGCGCTCTCCGTGCTATCCCGAAAGAACAGCTGTGAACAGCTGAATCGAGCCGTGAAAACTTACATCAGTACAATATGTGTAGTAGGCGATGTTTTGGGGAAGGGCGTGATTCACAGAACTTGCTGTACATTTATTTGTGCCATTAAGGTAGTTGTATTTATTACGTGTTGATTGTTTGTATTTGTCCTTTAACACCACTGCCAATGCAGGATCACCAAAACATTTGTACACAGGGGTTGGGAGAACGGTGTCTGACCATACTTCACCAAGTTGGTTCATGTGAATGTGTGAAGGGGTCCTTGGACAGGTTCAGCTATCGTTAGATAGCGCTCGCCAATTGAGTTAGGCGTCTCGGGTTCATAGCGCTGGGTGCGCTAACCACTGCGCCACCGCTCCACTCACAAAACGTAAACACCGCGACATCAACGCACTTTATTTGGTCTCTTCACGTAAAGCTGCTGTGTTGTTCAGTCAGATTCTTGGCCTTTGTGACTTTCGTTATGCAGCAATATTTATCTTGGCAGGCAAACCGTGTACCGGTTTTGATCTCTGGGAACTCATCAGCAATACGGCTGGTTAGGCGAACATTGCTGGGCTTGCCAGTTGTTATTTGTAAGCGCACTCTCCCCTGCATTTTCACAAGGCACTCCGGTTTCCTCCCACAGTCCAAAGACACGCTGCTGCATAGGTGAATTGGACTGCTGACTTAATTGCCCCCGCTGCCCTGTGATGGAATGGCGTCCCATCCCGGGATAGGCTCTGGCTCACTGCAACCCTGTCCAGGATTTAACGGTTTCTGACAATGGATGGATGGATGTATTTTTGTCCACGTGGGATTTCGCTGGGTACCCTGCGTCCCTCTCACTGTCCAACGCCATGGTGGTTTATTGGCTTTCAAACTAAATTTCTCCCTGTGATGGCGTCCTACTGTTGGTATAGCCCTGCCTTGCGCCCTGTGTCTTGAGAGATAGGCTCTGCTCATTCCACCCCCCCCCCCGGAGCCTATCCCGGCAGACACAGGGCGCAGGGCAGGGCTATGTTGTACCCAGGATGTACGGGACGTCAGTCCAAAACATGCCACCGAATAACGAATTCTTCATTGTATCTGCCCACCCAAGATTCACGTCTTATTTATGACACTTTCAATGACGTAACTGCGCCTTCGCTCCCACACGCTTGCATACAGCAACGTGGTCATGACACTAGCCTGTTCTGTCACTGCGCCAGAGCAGAGAATTTCAAGTATATCTTGTTTGTTTTTTTCCTTAACGAGGCTTCAAACGCGTGTTATGCAGCCAATAGATCGTATGACGCATTTAACCATATCGTTCGATGTAAGGCCGTGTAAGATATGGTACAATGTGATCAATAAGGGCCATGGTCAATCCACTTCTGGATGAAGTCCTGTCATATATATTAAAAATATGGGAATGCGTTGGCAACGCTCCGCAAACACCAAACCACTCAACGCTTCATCATTGACACTCCCCTAAAATATGCAGTAACTAGGCTGGCGTATAATCAATTAACTTTCTTCATATATCAAAGAGCTGTGTTTTTGAAATACATATTTTGTTTTTTTTGTTACCTTTTTAACGTGAAAAGCTTTTTTAAAACTGTCACAAAGGGTTATTAAAATTATAAGGTCTTAGTCTGTGCCAACCAATTGCACACTATATTAAAAGGAGTATTCAACGGCAAAAAATAACTGCAGCATGCTTGGCATGTCAAGATGACATCGGCAACCTTGTGCAGATTCTGCACACGCCCCCTCGTGATGATGATGATTATTATCATCATAGCCACCATCTCAAGATGGTTGCATTTATGCGGTAGGCCAGACCAGTTTCACTTTCATTAGGGCTCACCAGTAAAATACAGCCATCAGTAATCACTTATGCCATTTGTGTTTGAAGCAACTTGTGTTGGGGCCAACCCTCCCGCATACTCCGTTACAACGTTGACACGAGAGCGACTCGCTTGCTCACTCACTCACTCACTCGCCCAGGCGCATCGCAGCCGCGGGTGTTGCAACACCCGCACTTTAACATAAACATGATTCCATCCCCCCCCCACGTTTTCCTGCAACACCCGCGGCTGCGACGCGCCTGCACTCACCTCTGCCGAAGCCCAACTTGACGTCGAGCTCGGCGGTGGGAATGGCGAGATCCTCCACGAATTCCAGCGGCGTGACCTCGCTCCACATGCGGAAAGCCAGGCGCAGGATGGCCCTCTGGTCGTCGACGCTCAGCTGCTGGCTGTAGCCCTCGCCGATAAGCCTCCACTTGAGCTGGCGCTTCGAGAACACCTGCACCGCTCGGCCCGCGCCGCCTTCGTCCCTGGCCCTCTTGGAGCGGGCCCTGTCCAGGAACCTCTGCAGGAACCTCCTCTTGCGGCTCTTGACCTCCTCTCCGCCGCTCGTGCGTGCCCGGTCGCCAGCCCGCGTGCCGTTGGGCGCGGCCCCCGCGCCATCGGCGACCGCCGTTCCGTTCTCGGCCCGCGTCTCGTTGCCGCCGGGCTCGCCGGCGACCTCCTCCTGCTGGTCGGGAACGCCGCAGCGTGGCCTGTTCATGGCCTCCTTGGTGGCCTCGTCCAGTAGGCCCGTCGCGGGCAGACCGTTCGCCTCCTGGAAGTGCTCGAGGGCCAGCGCGTAAGCGGCGCCGTGCGCGGGTTCGCCGCGCGGAGTCTCGGCGTCGCCGCGCTCGGAGACGGGCGACGAGTCGACGTCTTCGATCAGATCCACGGCGTCTCGCGGCGCCGGGTCCTCGTCTGTGGGCACTGGCACGTCGTGTGAGGGCACCTCTTCCCAATTCACCTCCTCTATCCATCCGTATTTGGACAGGTAGTGCTGCGAAGGAACACGCGGCATTAAAGACGATGCTCTGTACCGCCACCATGCCGTGGGTAGCGCTGCCGCCTCACAGCAAGAAGGGTGCGGGTTCGAATCCCGGCTCGGGGGGCCTTTCTGTGTGGCGTTTGCATGTTCTCCCCGTGTCTGCGTGAGTTTTTTGGCCGGGCACTCCGGTTTCCTTCCCACAGTCCAAAGACATGCTGCCAGGTTAATTGGCCTACTGAGAAAATTGCCGCAGGTGCCCTGCGATGGACTGCCGTCCCATCCTCGGTATACCCCTGCCTTGCGCCCTGTGTCTGCCGGAATAGGCTGCGGCTCACCGCGACCCTGTACAGGATTAAGCGGTTTCTGAAAATGGATGGATGGAATATTACCGCCCCTTCCGCCCAGTTTTGGCGAAGGGGATTTCCCCTGTTACATTAGCATGTGCGTGGTGTTATCCTGCCCACTCCAGTCTCCACACCACCAGCCACCCTTTCCGAAGAGACCCGGTGTGAGGTATACCTCTGCAGAATCCGCCGATTTCACCGGCTCGGAGATGTGGTTAGTGCTGATGTCTGAGTGATCCCTGCGATGGTAGATCATCTCAGCCGCCGTCAGCGTGGCCACAAGAACAGGAAACACCAGGTAAGTAACAGACGCCCTCCGTCGTTCCATCTTGCACTCGCTCCCCCACCAATGTTCGCGCGGAGATGGGTTAATCCTGAGGGTTGGTGTACACGATGACTTATAGCGTTGACAGAAACGGTTTTTTTTTTTGCAATCGCACACTTACAAAAATATTAGGGCAAAGCACTTAAACTTAAAGTTGCTCGGGGGCTATTTATTATAGCTGCCTTAAAGTTAAGAGATCTGCAAATGTAATGCAGATTGCTGGGAAAATCACGCAGCAGCCAATTATTACGACGTGGAAATTCATATTATTTTTCAATCGTCCCTGAAATATCTGAGGCAGTTTTTTTTTTTTTAATATGGTGCACTTTGCAAGCTATAAATAACTCGCAAAAATGAGTATCAACGCTGCGGAATAATGAACATCTAAAATAAAGTCTAATTTACTCTGACGAGGTGTGTACACCACGTACACGATGTGCATGTTATACATTTCCTCGGTTAGATTTTGTCCCGCTACATTTTCAGCCAAGTTCAACAACTGAACGCGACGACCAAAAAAACCCACTTCGAGCGCCGCTGCTCTAGCGGCGGTAAGATCACGTACGTGCGACTCCCGTGTGAACGCGAGATCTTTCATGGAGCACTTCACCTCGACACGCTTCCGAGAAAGTCTTTACTTGCGTTTCCAGAGATCTGCACTCCTCCCCAGCCGTCCCGTTCTTCTCTTTAGCGGTAACTTGGCAGAACTGTTGAGAATGTACAAGTGTTGTCGGGATTGTGCCGTCAAATTTTTCCAACGTTCTGTTTAGCTAATAACCTGGGAACGAACAATTTTTATGTGAATATTTTTAGCTAATTCCAGGGAACATGTATTTAGCCGTTTGCCCTGCATTGCTTCAAAAAAAGTTGCGTTGAAATAACGAAAAATGCCTGCTTCTAAATTAAACCTAACTTAAGCTATTAACTAAAAGTGTAAAGTTATTATTAGAAGGCGATTTTGACAATTAAAACAATTAGTATTTTCACGAATCCGTACTTACAAAATAAATAGCTAGCGACGCAAATAATTGGGTGCTATACTTACCCTGCAAAATTGTTTTGCCTGCGGCGTCTCTTTGGTTTTGCGATCGGGTTACAGTGCATAGCACTGCCCCCGTTACTCCGTGTTTTCTGAGGAGGATGCGTCCCTTGGCATCATTTATTAGTTAAGTGGGCGGTCCGCACCTTCACTCCGTGATGGGCCCCTCTAGCAATCTGACCAATGGGCTGCTGCGCCGCATTGGGGCCATGTGCCCCGCATCTTTGCAGTGGGAACCCGCTTTTTCCCACCCCCCCAAAATGTGCAGCTTCTGTTGTGTTTGTGCGTACGTGCGTTTCTCCGCCGTTGGGTGGTTTAGGCCCTGCTGGCCTTTAATATGTGCTCGCTCATGGCACTTGACGATACAGTCTGCCGAGGCTATTCGGGGGAGCTTTCTCTTTGTCATGGGTGTGGGTGAACAATTGTTTCCAGCGTTAATTTTTGAGTGTACTGCGTAGGTATGTGACGGGTCTGATTTCTGGACACAGCCAATGTCAACGGCAAATATCTGAATTGCGCCTGAGCCTCCTCTAGCTCTACTTAGCATTTAATGAGTACATGGTGTAGTTTATAAATAATAGTGGTATGAACATTAGCACTGGGCAGCATAATCTAACCTCACCAACACTCTGGTGCCATGCTGGCCTCTAAATAGGTACTCGCCAACACCACTTGCCCCATCAGCTTATGTGAGCTCTAATGAGAAATCTGTCGCTTTGTGGATGAGTTCACAATGATTTCCACCAACAGCTGTTAACACCGAGTGTGTGTAGTTATATGGCTAAGAGCTACCAACACAGACGATGGTACTTTAATTGGAATGACACTGCGTGGTGGCATGGTGGCTCAGTGAGTAGCGCCGCAAGTTCACAGAAAGAAGGTCCCAGGTTCCATTCCCGTCTCGGATGCCTTTCCGTGTCGAGTATGCATATTCTCCCCGTGTCTGCGTGTGTTTTCGCCAGGTGCTCCGGTTTGCTCCCCACAGTCAAAAGACATCCCGTCTAGGTTAATTGTCCTGACTAAATTGTCCCCGGTGCACTGTGATGTAACTGGCTTATCCCTCCCCGCTGGACAACTGTTCAAAAGAGCTACATAGCTCAATGGTTCCTTCCAGCTTAAATACAAACTGACTGATTTCTAACCCGACACTGACCAGCCTGGTGAAGTAAAGCCAAACAACGTCCGTGATGTGCATTGCACAAGGAGACCTTCCTCCAACAGTTGATTGACGAAGGGCAGAAATGTAGATTACGCGACGTGTTGTCATTAATTTCCCGAAAAAGCTGCTACGAGTCTCAAAAACTCTTTCAGTAGAGTCCTGCTTTGGAATGTTTGGCCACTTCCATTAAGGTGAGCGTGTGTGTGTCTGAGAAAACTGGCGTACCCAGAGAAAATTCACGTGCTCTAAACCGTAAACAAATTGGCCCATAATCCGTGTACTGTGCTACCATCTGAACGTAATTTAAGCTCACCTGTGTCACCTGGCAGATTATAAAAAAAACCCGGAATAAATCGTGGGGGCAAACGAGAGAGAACTTCACGGTTTTCCCAGTGACATCAAAAAGAAAGACGATCCTGGTAAAACCAGGACAGGTGGAAACCCTACTCTCACCACTTGTGAGAAACCGCTTAATCCGGGACAGCATCGCAGTGAGCCAGAGCTAATCCCGACATACACAGGGCGCAAGGCAGGGCTATATCCAGCATGGTACGCCAGTCTATCACAGGGCCAGCGAAGATATTAGGTAAATAAAATACCCTCTAGAGCAGTGGTCCTTAACCTGCAGTGTACGCACTTCCTGGGGGTGCAAGATGCCATTGCTAGGAGTGCAAGACACGTCAGATTTTTTTCTATTTATTGTATTATACATGTAATTTGAGCGTTGCTTTTCAAAGCTCTACATGTATTATATTATATGTGTATTTATTAATCGGGGGTGCGATAACATATTTAAAGGACCAAAGGGGAGTTGCAGGCTGCAGTAAAGGTTAAGAGCCTCTGCCGTAGAAGGACTGTCTAAAGTCAGTCAGTCTTTATTTCAGCTGGAAGGAACTCCAGCCATTTAGCTGTTTGTAACAGTTATCCACTTGCAGAGGCCCTTCAACCCAACGACAAAACACAGCGCCGCGTGACCTCCGATGGCGACGTTACTACGCACTTCGTAACGTGCTTCCAACTCAATAATTTACGCCGTGGCATCGGACCGAGTAACGCGCTCGCGCGAATGGGAAACGCAAATAATCCGTTTGCAATCTCGCCGCGATTCGCGGCTTTGTCGCCCGCCGCACGACCCACGGTTCATCCGCCCGTACTGTACGAAGGCTGTGTTTTTGTGGAAAAATACAACTCGTGGGAGATAAGGGCTGAGCGCTGCTGACCCATGACCGGTTGTGGATGTCCAGATGTGGGAGACCGCGCTACGTCAGCGCTATCACAACAGCCGGCAGTGGTAAAAAAAAAAAGCGCGGCTCTATTAAAAGCAAGTGTAATTTATGTTCCGAGAGCGATTAAATTTGTAAGTTGGCTGACACGCGTGATTTTTCATCCCTTTTTTAGATTTGATTCTTGAAATGCGAGCTGTAATTTGTTGTCGGATCGTTGATTCATGGAATTGGGTCTTATTCCGCGGTGCTTCATCTGGCCTTTTCCTGGCCTCCCTAAGCAGCTGCACATCGGAGAACACGAATATTGGAAATACCTTTGCTTTATTTGGCCAATTGCCTTGGTGATGGAGTGGGCTGATTGCAATCGGAAGGTAGCGAGGTCAAACCCATGGTTCGGTAGTTGACTCGGCCCGTCATAGCTCTGAGATCATAAAATGATTACCGCTTTTGGGGCAGTTAGCAGTAGTCGTTTTTTGTGCAGACTCGGCCCTGCCATATGAATGCATAATTTCCACCACTGACTCAGGGCTGTGAACGGAACATCGGCCACCACCTGAAAAGTTTTTTGAGCAGAACATTAACGTTTACGACTTTTTCTTTTTAATATAACGGTTTGGAATATTCAAATCTCTTTTGCTTTTAATCTTAAATTATCAACGCCGTATGTAATAACACATTGCTAATGACTGGAAGGTCATAATACGAAATTTGAAAATTGTGAAAGCTTTCTGTGATGTTGCGTTTGGCATATTAATAAAGAGAGAGAGAGAAAAAAAAAAATGTCTACCCATGTTGGCATGTTAATAAAGAAACATTTTTACCCAGCACTCCATGCCAGGTGCTCAGCGTTTCAGAAAGATGCCACCAAAATTACAGTAGAGACAATTCTCCCATCCTCGAAAACCCATCATCCCACAACTCGGAGCATTTGGATGACAGCCGCACGCCACCACACTTGGCATCCGCCCACCCAGTTGAGCGCAATTGCCTTGATCTTAGACGCGGCCGAGATCCGCGAGCCCTTTGCGCGGAGCGGCCTGAAAGGTGCCGCCGGTTCCGCAGAATGTCATTTTGTCACCGTGTCTTTTCTGCCCTTTATCTGTCAGCGGTGACTCGCTGGCAGCGCGCCACAAATGTCATCACCCGATCATACACCTGAAACCTGTTAGCTCGCAGCGCGAGGCTTTCCCACGGATTATTGTCCGCAGCTTTCGCGGCTGTGGACTCCCAATTATTGTGGACCCGTCTTGCAGTCTGTTGCGCAGCGGCTTGATCGAGTGGGTAAAAGAGGCGAGGCAGACGGTGAAGTCGACGTCAAATTAAAGTGGATCGACTCATTCTCCGCCACTTTTTCAGTCGGGTGGTAAGCACGCCGAACTTGCACCTCAAACGTTGCCGGTTTGATCTCCTGGTGCGGCCGTTAGTGGTATGTGTTTTAGCCAATGGTCAATGTGCTAATAACACTAACGCTAACTATGAAACATTCGATCAGTGTAACACTTCATTGGTGTGCCGTTCAGGCAGTGAGGGGCACTTGGTCAGTGTGGCATCATTTTTCGTAGCGTGTACGTGGTAGTTTTTGTACATCACAACTTTTACGCGGTATCTGTGCGTGTGCAGAATGTACACGTGGAGCGGTGGCTTAGTGGTTAGCGCACTGTGCTATAAAAGCTGGCTGCCCGAGTTCAGTGCCCGACCACGGCCAGCATCAGTGTTGATCGTTTGAACCGCTCTTGGGCCTCCTCTGAATCGACCCAGCCCGAAATGAGTACCTGTTGCAGGCTGTAAACATCAGAACCGGGGAGACAAAGGCGCCCGGGCATTGTGTTGGCCATACCACCCCACAGGCGCCGTCCCGGCCTTCCCTTCATAGGTGCTCACGAAGAGCTCTATCCCCGGCAGTTTGTGTAGGCATGACAGGCGATTGGTCTAATTAGTGCGTCAAATTAGCGTAAACGTTTTACGAAAACTTTTACCCGGCTGACACTTTTAAAGTCATAATGAAGAGAAATCGGTTTTTTTTTTGTCTTCCCACAAAAGCCCCACTTTGGAGTTAAACTCTATATTGTGGTGTGTGTCACAGAGGTTACGGGCCTGTTATCAACAGATGGTTATTGGCAAACTCTGCCACTGCAATACTGGTGAACAAATGCGGCGTTGTGTGTGAAATTAATTCCTTCACTTATCGCATACCCAGGCACATATCACAAGGACAGCCTTAATTATACTGTACCTTTT
The DNA here is from genome assembly GCA_036362915.1 of Geotria australis. Taxonomy (NCBI): domain Eukaryota; kingdom Metazoa; phylum Chordata; class Hyperoartia; order Petromyzontiformes; family Geotriidae; genus Geotria; species Geotria australis. Next base: position 3,529,349 of record JAZEWU010000012.1, read on the forward strand.
TTGAGGCGAGTGGGGGGGGAAACCCAAATGAATTAGTGGCACCAAAAAGTGTGAGCTATCACTCAAATGACGTGACCCCGGTGGTGCTGCGTGGTTATGGGAGACGCAGGACACGCGGTGTGTGATGGGGTTTCTATCCGAGCCAATTTGTTTGTTACGTTCCTCACACGTGTCCAAAACTCTGTTGTGTAAAAATTGTTGCCGACTTGAATTCGTTCATTTGTCGAATAGTCCATCCATCCATCCATCGCCAGAAACCGCTTAATCCTGTACGGGGTCACGGTGAGCTGGAGCCTAACTCGGCAGACACAGGGCGCAAGGCAGGGCTATACCCTGGATCGGACGCCAATCCATCACAGGGTACTGGGGGCAATTTAGTCCGCAGGCCAATTAACCTATGCAGCAGCATGTCATTGGACTGTGAGAGGAAACCGGAGTGCCCGGCAAAAACCCAAGCAGACACGGGGAAACATGCAAGCCCCACACAGAAATGCACCCAAGCCGGGATTCGAGCCCGGCCCTTCTTGCTGTGAGGCGGCAGCAGTACTTTACCGCGCCACCATGCCACCCTTGTCTAATATTCTTCTGCTTAATTTGAAAGTCCCACATAGCAGCTTTAGCCATTATGTCTCGCAGGAATCCTGTAAAGAGCTTGCAACAAACTCACTGGGTATGTTCGTGCTGTAGTAATAAACATCTATCTATATTAATGCACTTGATAATCTATTATGCTTTTCACTTGTCGACTTAATCTATTGGAAATTTTGGTCATTATTGTCCTGTGCAATGCTGTGTGTTACTGTTTACTTTGTGATTATGCTTAGGGTTTCACCCTTGCGCAATTTCATGCTGTAACTTCGTTATATTACCTTCCGATTTTATATATGGTTTGCGTTGGTTAGTTTGAACGATTGTTGTACCGCAGGAATCTCACTAGTGCTTGCAACCTCACTGGGTATTTTCTGCTGTGATAATAAACATCTAATCTATATGTAATGCGACAGTCGGCATGTCATTCCAGATTGTTTTCAGTATTTCTATTGACTGATCGTGTCACGTGACAACTCTGCAGAGGACTTCGCCAATCAGCTGCAGGCTGTTCTCTCGGCTCGTAGCTGATCACATCATCGCAGGCGCGTCGCAGCCACGGGTGTTGCAGTAAAAAGTGCGGGGGATGAAATAATGTTTCCGTGAACGTTGGGGTGTCGCAACATATGATATGAGACTACCTCAGGAAAAAGTGGGGGGGGATGGAATCATGTTTCTGTGAAAGTGCGGGTGTCGCAACGCGCCTGCACCATCGCCATCTAGCAGTACTTGTGAGAAACAAACCTGGCCTGTGTGGTCAGAGGCCACCGTAAATACCAGCGAATATGCTCGTGCACATCGTTGGGGTTTTTTTTTTTAATGCAGGGTCCATCCTCATTATCAAAATGCACAGTTTCTGGAAATGACAGCATGGGTGGCACTCCACTTTTTCAGGAAAGAACGGTTGTGCGGAGCGCATGAAATTTGCCGCAATTATGATGTTTCAAGGAAAATGACGAACGCAAATCACCTTAAATTGAGGACGTTGAAGTGATTTCTGTGAACTGGTAAAATTCACGAGCATACCAAGGCACTCCCTGTTAAGTCTTGTCTATTATTTTTTTTAAAGTAACGCTTTCCGTTTCTTTGGAAACCAAGATGCATATATATATATATAAACCTGAAATGAAACCATGGCATCCACACAATGTTCCGGCGTGGGGTAATTATACTCAGCAACATTTTGAAATTCTGGATTCTTGTAAATGTCTGCGCGTTTCGGCTTTTTCGCCAGCATCCTGGTCATCCTTTGCGACATTCAGGCGGCCCCCCGATTGCGCCTCGTGAGATAGAAAACGCCCCCCTCGCTCTGCGAGTTAGCAGAGGCGGCTCAAAAATTCGCCTGTTTCTGCTCATCCTCACGCCTCGAGTGTGCCATCCGTCTTCCGGCAGTCGCTCGGTGCACGTACGGACACGGCGCCACCGCCTTCGCTCACGCTCGTCCTGCGCTCGTTTTTCAGATCGTGTTGCACGAACCTTGCCTCTGCTCGCTTCTCTGACACGCTTCGGTCGTTAGTCCACTTGTCTCGTAAATGGACCCTGGGTACACATTGACCTTTTGCTTCGGGCTGCCGTGACATAGTGTAGCTAAACAAAGATAATTGACAAGGTGAATTGTAGGTTTGGAAAATTATAAACTTTACGATTTCGCCATTATGGTTTGGCCATTTGGATGTACTGGCGTCCCATCATAGGTATAGCCCTGCCTTGCGCCCTGTGTCTGCCGGGATAGGCTCTAGCTCACCGCAACCCTGTACAGGATTAAGCAGTTTTTGACAGTGGACGTCTATACAATGGTGGTATAAGCCTTGCGTTTGAGGGGAAAACATTAATTGTAATGCTTTAATGCATTAACTGAGGCCCTCTATTAACCTTTGTGAGTGGATGGGCACACTGGTCAGCAGGTCAGGATGGACACAATCATCCTTTTTCCACTAGATTTAACCGGAGTAATTGCCTAAACATTCAGTCAGGCTTTCCTGGTTGATGATAAAGGTTAACCTTCAGTAATTGGGGGGGGGAGGGAGAGTGGTGGTAGAGCAGTTAGCACGTTGTCTTATGAATCTATTGATTAGATGTCAATTCCCAGCTGGTGACTTATATATCAGTGGCTGCTGAATCTGAACCGCTCACCAACCAGCACTGACACGCCTCACATCGCACAAGAAGGCCTTCATCCAGCAGTAGGTTCATAAATAGCTCACCTTGTATCGCTCAAAAACACATGAAAACAAAAATGTTTCTAATGAAGGTCTTCACGTGTCGAGCGTTCCCTGTGTGACGCCATGATGACATCATCGCACTTGGCACCAAATCCTTGCGCAGCGAGGGCAGGGAAGCCGGTGAAGTTGTATCCCACGCAAAAGATTGGGCAGTGCTAATTATGAAGCATAATAATACAAACAGCACCTCGAGTCTACGTTGGCATGTGAAAATAAATAAGCTAGTATGCGTTTTTAGCATAACATCTGTGTTTAACGGCAACAACTAGCAGGTCCTGATGTAGGTTTTCACGACTCGATGTATGAGAGTTGATCTCCATAGCTGTTCCTTCCTCCTTCCCTCTCCTTCGCGATGTTTCGCCTCCCACGATGGAGGCATCGTGCGTTTCTGACGTTTTTGATGATGCCTCTAACGTGGGAGGTGAAACGTCGGGAGAGAGAGAAGGATCACTCGACACGTCTATCCCGAAAGAGCAGCTATGGACAGCAATTCTCAACAAAGAGTTAATATGATATTCTGTTAGACTTAGTTGTTTTCATCCCCTAGTAGGTTTCACCGACCCAAGAGTCGTGCGCAGAGTTCATGCGGGCGGCTATAGTAGTGTTTGTGTGCAGCTAAGTGCATTCTATGTCATGGTGTCAGGGTGAGTGAGTGTGCGGCCCATACATTACCCCGATGCAGACGGTGGCATTTTAGTGTTCTTTCATGAAATTCAGAAATAGCTACGACAAAGCACGTGCATTTACGTGAAACGGCACCTTGGTCAGGGAGTGCTTTAGGAGAAGAGAGGTTCAAAGAGAAAGGGGGATGGATGTTAAATTTTCCGGAAAGAGCTAATGGTATGTCAGCTCCCTGGTCAAGGTAGAAGCGTTCACGTCGCGATCCCTGTCAGGTAATACTTGGTATTGCCTGCGAATCCTAACAAACACTTCGAGGCCGAGCTGAAAGACGACGATGTCCAGAGGCTGACCACAGTGCTTCGAAGAATCGCAAAGAAGAAGAAGCTCCCTGGTTTATAGGGGATGGGGGTTGGGAGAGACCACCTCTCTCAATCTTTACCCATTTCATGGGTGGGTACAATCTTTTACGTGGGTGGCCCACTTTAAGAATCCCTCCCACCATATCTACTTTGCCCACCATTAGTTATGACCGGTTGATTTACACACTTTGGCTCAAAAACTCTTTATTATTACTTTGTACTGCGGAGCTTTGGTCCAGAAGTTTCCACTACTGTGGGGAGGTCAGGCGCTGGTCACGAGCACACAAAATGAATTGCCCACTTTATGACCTATATCAACGAACTGCCTACATGTGGCAGAGCTATGATATCTTTTCTAGCGTTTTTTTTTCAGTTCATATAGAAATATATATTATTTGTGATTGACATTATACAATCATGGACAATGCTTTGGCAAATGTGAAGCCAGTGCATCATGCATGATGGAGTGCTTTATATTTAGCTGTTACTTTGTTGTCAATTCAATGTGCGGATTGCAGAATTCTTGGGGCTTATAGAATGCCACTTTTGGAAATTGATGTGCTTTAAGCTTTTGAAAAATGATCATAATTCATCTGTAGATAACGGCATCTGGATCGAATTCTCTAACAGGATTTTCTTCACTCTTTAGCGAATGTGCGTTTTGAAGTGAGCAAGGCACGATGGCCTCCTGAATGGTTTTAGTTGGCATGTCAGAAGCGATCATGATGCCAGTGCTTTCGGACGGCAGCTTCAGTTTCCCTGTTGATGGGTAATCGAGTTGACTTCTTTCATTTTTCAAAGATGACTAAACAAATGAGTGTACGTATCGTTGTATTGTTGATGTGCAAAACATACTTTTGACTTTTTGCCGTGATTTTTGTTTTACTAGATTTGATTATACTTTCACTATGGTAACAAATCGCCCTCCCAATTGCATCGTCCCTTTGATTCAAGAATAAGTTCTCAAACATCATGAAAATAGCAAGTGGTAATAATGTGCACAGTTTTCATTTACTTTTAGGGCAAGTGATTCAGAGGTGTGGGAACCATAACCACAGACAAGCAGGAAGTGGGAACACAACTAGAACTAGAACAATTCTTGCCTGAGCTCTGTGATCCTATATTCAGATGTTTGGCCAACTTTATCACGGTGAATGCATCATTGATCATTGGCTGCAGGAGCCATGTGAGCCGTTCGCATACTGACTCACAAATAGAAAAACGTATCTTCCTTACAAATGTGAGTCGATGCACAAATCGCACACTTAAGAACAGGTATTAATGCACCAATCAGACAGTTGTTACACCCATGCTAATAACCACAGCTTGTCAAAATCCATTCCTGCCCCTCTTCAGCTGTAGAGACCGAGACTAATGATGTGTCGCGTGAGATTGCGCTCTGCGATGACAGGGTTGCGTAGAATAAAATGAACTGCGGTGCACACATTGACACGCACAAAGGCATTACTCTGACGGCATAATTAAAGTGTATCAATATTTATAGCTCTGCAAGACCATAACGTATACGCAAGCGAGGCGCCCATCAATCTTGGTGATTGGTAACCTGCCAACTAGGTTGGACATCTCCGATTCTCACGCCCCCTCCCCCCACCTACCGCCCCTCCATCGCCTTCTGCCCGATATTTCTAGAAATTAAAAACG
>JAZEWU010000012.1:3557181-3577678 GCA_036362915.1 Geotria australis
ACCACCCCATAGTCACTCTGACAGTCACCTTTATCGAGTGGAATAAAGTGATTTAACACGAGGCTCAACACCTATAACAGTTACAATACACTTATTGCAGAGACATGAATACATGGTGACTGAAACCATCAGGTATGTACCACTATTACGCAGTATGACAGGATGCTGCATCACAAATAGACATCGCATAGCCCAAATCAATGTCATTACCAAAGAAACAAGAACAAATTCACAAAAAACAGAGATTTAAGTTGAGGCAGGTCAAAGAGAGTTCCGTGGCTCTGTGTTAAGCTGGAGAAGGCTGCATCCAGGATTTTTTTCCGGTATGTCTGACGTAGGCGGCTAGGCAAGCTAGAAGGCTCCAGCGTGTCAAGGAATACGCCCAACATGGCAAACTCGAAATATGATTGGTTAAACAATATGACAATAAACAACATCATCCCCATTTGCTTCAACAACAGAGGGGATTCACTCGAAATTCTGAAGGCCTCAAGGTAGATTTTTCTCCCCGAGACAGCACAGGTGGAAAATCTGACTGGATAAAAGCTCTAATTTATATGAGCTGCACTCGTAGCAGCGCAACTGAGGGAGAAAGTAGCAATGAAATGACGTTAATAGAACGGGACGATCGGAAGATGCTTTGGTCAGATGGGGCTGCGGGACCGGCCCGGCCACCTGTGGGTGTGGAGGAGCAGACCATGCTATGGAGCACTGCCTTGTCTGTGCTCTGCTGCCCAACCTCTGCAGCTCGGGAGACCTTGCGGAGTTCAATGAGGGTGCGGGGGGCTGTGTGGGAGGGTGGGAGACTGTAGTTTAGCATCGCGCTTCGAAGAATCGCAAAGAAGAAGAAGAATAGACTTATGGGGACGAACTTTGTAAAATACATATAGCATTAATGACAATATATCAAACTATAAAAATATCATTTTCTGATTCTGACAATCTCTAGGCCAGCAGACAAGGCCTTGCTGGCGCTGCATTTTTGGTATTCTCAATGGGGCGCATTTGTAAACACGATGCATTCTTTTGAGCTGTTGTGCCCCCATCAATGTGAAATACCACGATGCGTTATATGTGGGCTGGTAGAATGAAACACTACATGTCTATGCTTTTAAAATTATCAGAAGTCGGCTGTTTTTAAGTGGAGAAATGCAGTTGAACAATGAATCCACTATATGACAAATATTTGAAAGGGTTTGTTAAACATTCCATGTTGCTGTTGACAAAGATGTCAGCATATTTTACGTGTTGATACTTTAATTTACAAAAACATAAATTCATACTATCTTGCACTGCTCAGTAAATGCTGTTAACCGATTAGCATTTTCAACAAATACGTTTTGGGAAAAATAGTATTCCAGATGTTTAGAATCTAAATACCATTATAGTAAAAACAACTTCCATTTCCATTGCACCCATAATACAAGAAACATCTCAGTGCACCATTGTTTCAGCTTAGGGGAACCCCGTAGGGCAGCTGTCCCTGTTAAATTATAGCCCTTTCTCAATCCTCTACTGATAAGTCTTCCCGTGGTTTCTCAGTCAAGGGGAGCTATGTGACCACAACTGGTTCAGATATCAGTCATTGTACAATGTTTCATTTCGATTCTATTTGAAGATAAACGTTCCGCAACTTTTAAATAAAATATGTTCTGTCTAAAGTACAAGGGCAAACGTGTTATATAGTAATCTTGATTTTCTTTAAGGACTGTAAAATCAATTACATTGAGTGTGATATCACTTACAATGTTCACAACGTGAGACATTGCACATAGAAATGGTGAAATCTGGTGTTTAATTGGTTTAGTTTAGGATAACTGGACTCCACTGTGGCACAAAAGCAGATCCAGGTTTTTAAAAACGCCAGGTGTACATTTACATAACGCTGTCACTGACATCACTAACTCAAAATTAAAACGTATATCTCTGATTAAACCATAATAATAAGTACAGTAATTCCCGTCTCAGTAGTCGAGTAACAGTTTGTGAGCAAATCGACGGTAGTTGTCCTACGGTTGTACTCGCCCCTGCAATAGGAACGTGTAATTTACACCACTGGCTCAGGGCTTTACACAGGCGATGACCACCTCCTTCATGCATTTTCTAGCAGGATATCACTTTGACTTTGTAAAAATATTGCTTCGAGTGAAAAGGTATATTTTTCAGTGACAATTCTTGACAAAATGCACTGTGATCCGTGCACCGCTTCTGTTGTGTTATTCCAAGGACAAACGAGAAGGGAAGGACATAAGCGTACATTTCAGTGCTACTTCCTTGAAGCAGTTTGCTCGTGTGGCATACCGGTCTTTGTGTACACTGACAACTCACTCCTACTGTGACCCGAATCATATTTGTCCACAAAACACAGCATGGTTTGCTTACTCCCAAGGTGTAATGGTCCAGGCTAGATCAGACAGGTTCAATATTGATGTAGGGTTTTACAGCTATATTAATGTAGGAGAGGGGGTGCAGCCCTCGACATGGCTATCCCCAAAGAACAGCCTTGAAAAGCAACAATCAGGTTCAATATTTATAAGGAGTGAGTTCATGAAATTGAATCTCTTGTTCTTTGGACTGTATTGACTTTCTGCGTTATAGATTGGCTTATTGTGCTTGCACTGAATGTTATTGAGCTATTCATTATTAATAATTCGCTGCCATATTTAAGTCCACTGTTCGATGAAGATTTAATTACGCTGAGCCAGTGCAGGTTGGTGAAAGGTTCAGATATCGCTCGCCACTGACGGTCGGTAGATATGGCCGGGAATTGTACACGGGTCGCTGAGTTCATCGCTCCATGCTCTAAACACTGCGCTACCGCATCTCACTTTTATTACCCATTGCCCTGTGATGGACTGGTGTCCCATCTGGGGTATAGCCCTGCCTTGCGCTCTGTGTCTGCTGGGATAGGCTCTGGCTCACCCTGTACAGGATTAAGCGGTTTCTGACAATGATGATGATGATGATTTCAGCTGCTATGCCCGGGGATCGAACTAGCTACCAGTGTACTAACCATTTTAAACCACTAAAATAACCCAGCAACTTGCAGCCCTTTCTCAATCCTGTACTAGATGTAGATTTGTATTATTATTAGATTATAACAACCTGTGCTAGATGACAACCTTCCCATGTTGTGTTGGTCATTGGTGTGGGTTGACCATTCTTGATCAGTGCAGATTAGTGAAGCTGGGTGGGCGGGTGGCAGAACCAGTTCATTAGCCGTGACTGGAAATCAAACCCGTGATACCATTTTCAGAGGATAATGCTCTTACCACTGTGCCATTGCTCCGCCCAACTGTAATTACACATGCTTTAATTAATCGGCAGAGTATTTTAATTGGAGCACTATATTGTTTGTGGCACTTACCCAACTCATCCGCATTCTCCCCCTGTGCCGCGGAGGACCTGTCACCTTAACCTCGCCCGTTCATCAAACAACGCCAACAGGGGGCCGCAATACTCCGCTCCGTTTCTTACATTTTGTCCCAGAACCAATAAACAGCAGCCATTGACCTCCCCCTCCCTTCCCACCCCCCATGCATGCATGCCCCCTTTTGGATGCAAAGAACAAACCACATTAATGCGCAACAACAAACTCTCGGTTAGTGACGCGACAAATCGAGCTGCCACACTCCCTCGTGTGACATAAGTCTTCTGCCACGAGACCTTGGTGTCCGTCCAGGGGAGGTTTAGGGGGATGGCGACAGCATGGGCAGTGGTGGAGCTGTTGGGTGTGCAGGCAGTGCAACTGAACCGGGAGCAATGGATCACCGGGAGGGGAGGGGGTGAAATGCACTGCGGGGAATTTTGCTCATGCCACCCACGCTACACCATCCACGCTACACCATCGTGCGTTTGCATCTACAGTGATGGGATAATAAAAAAAAAACCGCAGGCTTTTGTTAGTTGCTTTTCCAAGCTGTTCTTTCGGGATAGCCGTGTCGAGTGCTCCCTCTCCTTCGCGACGTTTCGCCTGCCACGTTGAAGGTATCGTCAGGCCTCCGGTGTGCGTAGGCGAAATATCGCGAAGGAGGAGCGCTCGACACGGCTATCCCGAGAGAACAGCTTTGAGGAGCAACCATCATAAATCGAGCCGTTAAAACCTACACCACCAGTACAAGCTTCCGCGTCAGCAAAAACAAACAATTGTTTTTTTCCCCCCTTTCTATCCGTGTCGGTGCCTGCACAGCATCTCAATTCGCCACTGTTGGCAAATGGCATGTGATTGTACACAGCCCGAGGAGGGTTCGAACAAGACCTACACGGCATCCGACAGCACTGCCTCGTCCCGGGAGGCCTATAATGCCGGACAAAAAAAAACGTGCTGGCAGAGAACGCCGCACGGTGGCCTTGGAGACTGTGTCCAGCGCAAGGGGGCGGAAAACCGTTCTCTTACCACAGAACGATCTTCAAACACCTCTTGGGGGGGCCCGGGCGCGGGGGGGCAACGACACGTTAAGATCGCACGCACTTTTGACGCGCCGAGATATCGGCCGATCAAAACACGCGCTCTCATCAGGCTCGCCTGCACTCGGCGTGCTAAAAACGTAAAAAAACGCGGCGTTCTTGTCAGGTTAGACTTATTACGCTCCGGTGCCCGGTTTTTTCGCGGATAGAATACGCGCAGTGATGGATACGTTTAATCCGCTCGCTGGCATGGAGGAGGTTGGCCCTGAGCGGCTGCGGGCCAGATGAGAGGACGGCACGGTGGCCCAGCGGTGAGTAGCGCCGCCGCCTTGCAACCAGAAGCCTCTCGGGTTCGATTACCGACTCGGTGGGCCTTTCTGTGCGGCGTTTGTGTGTTCTCCCCGTGTCCGTGTGGGTTTTGGCGGGTTGCTCCGGTTTCCTCCCAAGTCGGTTGGCCTGCTGACTAAATTGCTTCCCGTGCCCTGTGATGGCCTGGTTACCTACTCACCTGCGTACCCCTCCCAGCTGGACAACTGTTACAAAGGGCTAACACAGCTCAACGGTTTTTACCTGCTGGAGTAAAATAAACTGACTGAGTGAGATGAAGCATCGGGCTGAATTCGGCTCGCGGGGCCGTGGGTTGTGCGCCCAGGTGCCGTGTCACGTTACGCGAACTGGTGGTTGCTCTTCAGAGCTGTTCCTTCGTAATAGCCGTGACGAGCGCTCTCCCTCGCGACGTTTCGCCTCCCCACTGTTGGAAGACGCTTCCAACGCTGCAGGATGTTTATTTATATATTATGCCGCTATCGGCCAATTCATTGACGAGTGTTTGTTAGTTGTGCGAGGAAAACCGGAGAACCCCGGAGAACGTGGGTAGAACACACAAACTCCGCACAGAAAGGCGTCCGCGAGTGATTTTCACCGGGCTCCTGAACTGAGTCTGTGTGGCAGGTTAAACTCCCTCCGGTGGTTCACGGTGCTGAACAGCGGTCTTGTAGGCGATGGGGTGAGCCGCACAGCCCCCCCTCTCCAGTTTGACAGACGCTTCACGCCTCGTGTCCTTCTCTACCACGAGGATCCGAGCGCTTTCCGGGCCGAGCCGGTAGCGCGCCATGCCGCTCTCCCTGTTCGAGAAGTTAGCGCGAGGTTGGCACCCGCTCAAAACAACCAGTTCATATTAAATTACTCCAGGATGCCCCACATACAGGACATCAACTGATGAGCAAACCTTACGTGCAGTTTTTAACCCCGTCTGTCGCGTGACTGATCATGTCGATTAGTCCTCATTTTTTACCGCGATTAGCTTTGCGGGTCGTTAGGATACTTACTGTCTGCGGCTCGGCTGCAGGGTAAGATGAGAATGCGATTTCTTTTTTCTCAGAACAGCGGTAGGGTCGCCACCTGTCCTGATTTTCCCAGGTTAATTCTCTTATTGAGATAGCTGCCCTGGGAAATCTGTAAGTCCTCCCGGAACAGAGTTCCGTGTTTCGTCACTAGCGTAATAATAGAGATGTACCACTCAAGTCAGTGCATGTCCAGGATTTTTACAAAACGTTTCTGCAGTTTACAGCGTATGCAGCTAATAAGTGGAGTGTGTTTTGGGGAATATCCTGCACATGTAATACTCCTCTCTTGGTATTGTGAGATATTTTTCTTCCAATTATGCGCCCCAGTGGTTTTTTGCACCTCGAAGAAAAAAATATAGTTACTATTCGCAAGTTCGGCACGAGGTAGCAAGGGGCACGTTAGCAGTACCGCATTCAATAGAGAAACGTTGACTATTGTGCAAATGTCAAGCGTGCTGCGCACACATTGCAAAAAGGTGACCCTGTGAATTTCGTCTAAGGAAAAAAATTCCCACTGATCTTTACATTCCCGTGTTTATTTGCATTATCGCACGGCCCGAATATTACCTGCTACAATTAGACGGTCATAGTGGCAGCAATTATTTCACAAGCAGTGCAATATTTTAATGTCAATATAATTAAATTATCGAAAGGCTGTTACCATTAGGTTCCAGCCCTATTGAACACTGACATATGTTTAGGCAATACATTAAGGCGCTCTATAAATGCTATTATTATTATTATTTGTGCTGTTGCATTGCTTTCCGCGGATTAATACATATTTTCTCGTACTGATGCAGGTTTACAAATATATTCTCATCGGACAACTTTCCCAACAATGCATGACGTTTGTGCATAATTTATATCAAGCTATTTTATATACGCTACTGCGATTAGCTAGCTGTTCGTATTGTCCAAAATACTCTCTACCGAACACCCACTTTAAAACACATTACTATATTGCCGTTCCATTACAATCTAAGACATATGCTCAAGGATATATTGCACAAATCATCATTCCAGGCTTTTACTCGTTGTCCATCTGTTCAAGTGCCGTTTGTCAGTGTTTCTGCCGCGGTTCGCTTAGCGTAAAGGGGAAGTGAGCTTCCTTTAACGTCGGGATTCATCAACGCAAGCGCCTCCGCAGAGTTCTCTGCAAACGCGCGGCGGAGGAGGGTATATCGTTCTACATTTGTAGAGGTTCGTTGAGGATGGGGGCAGGGAGGCTGTGTCGAGGTGGTATGCCTCATTGGGATGGTTAAACCCTCCACGGGCCCGCGACCGCGTTTAGTCTGTCAAATTTAGAGCGTGGGATTTTTTGTATTTTATTTTTTTTTGCTAAAAACTCAATAAACTGTCAGGCGGCTGCTTCATGTTTCAAGCCAGGGGATGGATCGTGGTGGCGTCGGGTTCTGCTGCTGCTGCTGCTATGTGGCAGCCGGTTTTGTTTCCGCCAGCAGGGGGTGGCTGATCCAATGTTTTTTTTTTCTAACCTGGTATTTGCTTTGGAAAGAAACGGTCTAATTTGTGAAATGCCGCACACTACTATGTATATGTAACCATATATACATAATACGGTGGAAATATGTATATATCACCATATATACATATTTACATATATATACACTGTATTCTACGGATCATAAGATGCAAACTTCCCTGCGGTATTTTAATTTTGGGGGTGCGTCTTAAAATCCGATAGGTGGGTGTGCGCGTGTGCCACCAGATTTACATAACCGTATTGGTTGGCGCCGGCAACCCTTTTTGTATGCGCCTTACTTTTTGAAGCATATCATAATCCGGAGAAAATGGTGAAGTAACCAATCACCGCCACCCGTCAAAGCCCACCCGCCAGCGATTCAGATGTCATCATCCTCATTTTCACGATTTCATTCTTGAGCCAATTATGTGTCTTCATATGTCTCGCTTGTACCGTGTCTAATTAGTGCTGTTTGTCTTATATTTAATGTCTGCCTTGCTTGTCTTATCTTAATTATCGTCATCTGCCCAAATATAACATTTATGAAATAAATAACCTAAATCGTGCATTAACGATTCCTATTCATGTGTCAATGCACACAAAGCGAGAGTAAGAATCAAATTGAATCGGTGACTCAAGAGGTTGGATTAAACAAAACAACGTATTTGTTGGACGGACGCGACATTGAACATTACCGAGGGCAGATCGGGATCAAAATAAATAGGGCTTTGTTAAAATCATAACTTGGTAACGAAAAGCCACACACCAATATTTATAAAGATGAACGTTTTCAATCGGTGCTTATTATTTCCTGTGACATTCCTCCCACAGTTAATTGGCCTGTGAACTAAATTGTCCCCCCCCTGTGATGGACTGGCGTCTCATCCTGGGCATAGCCCTGCCTTGCGCCCTGTGTCTGCCGGAATAGGGTCCGGCTCACCGCGACCCTGTACAGGATTAAGCGGTTTCTGAAAATGGATGCTGGCATCAAAGTAGCGGGGAAAGTTGTTCAGATTTTTAAAAAAAAATAAGCTGGGAGAAACCGTTGAGCTTTGTAGGTCTTTGTAAGCGTTGTCCATCGGGCACGGGTAAGCAAATTACAGCATGTACTATACTGCCCCAAGAAACGAAACAAAAACCCTCATAAAATAAATCAAACATTTGAGTAAACCAAAATAAAACTATAATTTAAAGCCCCTTTGTCAGTTAACTGATGGATGAATTGTTCTGCAGTGCCAATACTCGCTTTGCGTGACCATACTTCCCTATGCTGGTTTGTGACAGGGGGGCCAACGTTCAGCTCACGCGACTCTGTCAGCCATGGCTTGGAATTGAACTCATGTAACTGAGTTCCACTTTTTTTTACTCCCCACCCATTGGATGAACTACAGGATTGTGACAGCTAACTCAAAGTAATGTGAATTATTTAATCCGTTAACGTTTTAACGATTCAAATTGTGACAATTTCAGTGCACGTTTGTGCGCAAATGTCGCACACAGCAACGTCACGATGAATCGCTTTAAAACGGCCGTGTATATAAAACGAAAGGATGCTTTCTGCGATAAAAGACGATCACAATCACACTTCCAATGGCTTGTTTGAGAAACACAATAACCCAGAGTCTCGCACGAGCTGCATAACGTAAACAGGAGCAATGCCCGGACCTACAGACGCACCAGCATGCGAGCAGCTGTACAGCACCGTTCCTCACGCCTAGGGGCACTTCTGGTGATGTATTTTCAATTCAATTCAATTCAACTTTATTTGTCAACTCTACCATATGTACAGGACATACAGAGAATCGAAATACCGTTTCTCTCAGACCCCGGCGTTGTTTACTGTCGTTCTGCAAATGACTCGCAGAAACCGACGGCTAATACTTGTTACTTGATGACAACACAATAAAAAAAACGAACATGAAAGCATGAAGACACCGCACTGTTCGGTCCGAGAGTAGCAGCTGCATCAGAACGCGCCGCCATTTCCTCAGACCCCAGCGTCGGCACCCACATGGCAGGACTTGGCTTGGATTGACTTGTCTTGGAGCTTGGCTTGGGTTGACGCGGCCCGGCCCTCGGTTGGCTTGGCTTGGCATGGCCTGGCTTGGCTCCACATCAGCTTGGCCCGACCTGACCTGGCTTGGCCCGCAAGGCCGCGGGTGTGGTAGGCCTCCGGAGCAGGCCCAGCCCCGAAGCCCGCATGGAAGGACCAGGCCTGGACTGGCTTGACCTTGACTTGTCTTGGCTTGGTTTGGAGCTTGGCCTGTGTTGACTTGGCCCGGCCCGGGTTAACTTGGCTTGGGTTGGCTTGGGCTGGCTTGGGTTGGCTTGGCTTGGGCTGACCCGGCTTGGCTTTGGCTAGACCCGGCCTGGCATGGCTCGGCCCGGCTCCACACCAGCTTGGCTCGACTTGGCTTGGCTTACAAGGCCGCGGGTGTTGTGGGCTGCTGGAGTAGGCCCCGGCTCCGAAGTTCGTCTGTCTGAGGAGCACCGAGTTAGCGTCCGCCAGCTGGCTTGGTTTGACTTGACTTGGTTTGTCTTGACTTGGATTGGCTTGGCTTGGTATGGCTTGGCTTGCGAGGCCGCGCGTGTGGCAGGCCCGAAGGAGCAGGCCCAGGCCCGAAGCTCGCCTGTCTGAGACTGCGTTGGTAGAGGTTGTCCACTGTCGTTCTGCAATGGTGTCTAGCAGTAACTGACGGCTGCAGTTGAATCTTGATGAAGACGTAGACGTAGACAAAAAAACGGACATAAAAAAACATGAAAACACCGTACTTTGGTCTGAGAGTGGCTGCAGCGTAGGCAACGCGCCGCCATTGTAGCCCCGGGGGGCTACAATGGCGGCAATCTGCAATCTGCAATTCTAATAGCGATGCACTCGGCCCAAGTTATCGCAATTCACGTGCCGGGTGAACCAGAAACGTTAGAGGTTGCACGCACTTGCGTCGAAAATCTTGATCGTTGACGATGACATCGTTGGCCAGGGATGGAGCGGTGGCGCAGCGGTTGACGCAATGCGCTATGAACCTGACGACCTGAGATCAAATCCCTGCCACAGATAACGTCTGTAGTGAGTGATGTATCTGGGATGGTCTTGCCTTCCCCCCCCCCTACCCACCTTACTGATCCACACTGACCAGTATTGCGAAGAACCCCCATGAATGACGTGGCATTGGGAGGCCTTCATCCAGCAGTGGATTTACAAAGTGGCAGGACATTTTTTGAAACGTACTCTGATCTCTGCGACCTCGTTGTGATATAGCCATTTCCAATGGTGTTATCGGAGTGATAAAAATACAGTAATCACATAAGTTGATTTAAAAAAAAATATTGCACTCACTAAATGTGACCTGAAATAGACATTAAAGCATGTCAAATTATATAATGACTTGTGTAATAACGTTGCATGACTAACAACGCATTAAACTGACAAACGGCAAGCCTTGCTTGCTATAGCTTCCATTTAAACTCGCCCTCCCTCTACCCTTCCTTGCTCACAACAATAGCGTGAGATTGTGCCACAAGCGATAATAGACTCACTTCTTAATTATCAGTAAAGTATGGTAATGGCTACTGCCGAGACTTTTAAAGAGCAGAGTGTATTTAAACTTAAGCTCGTCACCCCTACAATTTGCTTCTTACCTACTGTGTGTTGTTTGATAATTAACGATACTTTTATTTATTTAATGTTATAGTTTTGCGCTTGTTTAAACCAAAGTGATATTTGATTAAGATGACTATTGGGGTGGTTTACAACCCTGACCCATTGGCGGAAATGTCTCATTACTATGCCAGTGGAGGGGGTGTCCATAGGAAAACAAGTGTTGATGTGATATTTATGTGATCAACAAAAGAGGACTAAGGATTTGAATTCGCAACCTTCCGATAAGCGAGCCTCTCATTCTGCTAACTAAGCCACGTGACCGGTTTATTAAATGTATTATATCAGAGAATCTTAAAAGGTGATGACGTATTGGGAAGACCTTCATCTGGCAGCAGATTGACGACAGCTGATGTTGATGCTCATCATAATGATTAATCATCATAAGAATCATTGTAACATATCATTAAAATAAGCAGACTGATAACTTACAATGCTTTAAACGTTTTGCATGCGTCTTCGAGACGGATCTTGGCTGGGCTGCGCATCAGCCGCTCATAGGGGGCTTTAACGTGATCAATGGATTTTTACGAACTCTGCACTCCAAAGTACACTTGCCCACAAGACTCTTGTCATTTTTTGACCTTCACTATTTGTACACTGAGAGTTTCTATTTGAACTCTGTGAGCTGAATATGGCTTGCGGCAAACGCACATGTGTTTGACTGATGTGAGACCATCAAAATCTCTTGGAGAGAGAGAGGTAAGGTTTTTTTTCTTCTTCTTAATCCTCTTGTCTGCCCTAGGGCTTGAACCCAGGATCAGAGGTGCGGGTCCAGATCTCAATGTGGGCACTGGACTCTAAGCTCCCAAGCATTAATATTATTACTACTATAATAACCACCGTTAAACGTGCTTCTTCAGATGCTGAAGCAGATTTAGAATAATTACCACTCCATACATTTTGGCCTAGCGAAGTTATTTCTAGAAATCGTTGTTATTTACGGCATACGCTGTGTTTTTTAGATTAAAACCTAAACGTATATTGGCAGTGGTGCACAAGCATAAATGACAAGAACTCAACATTTTGTCGCTAACACTACCTTAAAGAGAAAAGAATAGAAGATAGGTGAAATGTATGGTAATTGCTCTTCTTCATAGCAGAGATCAGATAATATATCTGCCAACTCCAAAGAAGGGCCATTGCCTGAACCATCTTACTATATATTTTTTTTTATATAGGGCAGTGTCATTGATGAATGTGTTGATATATTTTTAGTGTGACACCGATGCAGAGAACTATTTACCAGGATACAATTACATACTCCGCCAACCATGAAATAAAAATCATCTATTGCAGTAACTAAAATAGAGTATAGATTTATTTAAACAAGTATATATTGACCATGCAATTTAAGAACTATAAATTTTAAATGTCTTTATTCACTTGTAATAAATGTAAGGCAATCACAAAATGGACTTATTTTGTAAAGTGAGGTGGCTTTCTAAAATTGTAGTGTTTGTTATTTATTAAAACACAGCCTATACAAGGCCCTTGGGTTGCTTTTATAATGCTTACACTTTATAAAGTACTTGAAAAAACATAATCCTCAGCAATTCAGTGCATTACATTTTGAGTTTTTACACATCGTTAACTTTAATTGCGTTCAACAGAAATTACAATTAATTAAAGTACAGTGCTGTTATTTTCTTGCAAATGTATAGTGTATAAAAAAGCTAATAATTTAATAGAACATATATATATACAATGAACATCACATTTTACGGTGAACACATTCAAAAACACAAAATTAAATATTGCAGATACTAGTATCTCAACGTTGCAAATTATTTTAAATTAAATTAAATCAGCACTTTATCATTGCATTAAACTTAGTCAGTTTTTTTATTTTAGCTAGAAGGAAGCGTTGAGCTATGTAGCTCTTTGTAAAAGTTGCCCAGTGGGGAGGGGTAAGCAAGTTGCAAAATCTCAGGGCACCGGGGGATAATAGTCAAAACAGCAAACCAAGGCAGCAGCGTGTCTTTGGACTGTGTGAGGAAACCGGAGCACCGTGAAAAAACTCACGCAGACACAGGGAGAACATGCAAACTCCACACAGAATGCCACCCGAGCCGGGAATCAAACCCGGGGCTTTTTTGCTGTGAGGCAGCAGCGCTATTCGCAGCGCTACCGTGCTGCAGAAATTAGCACGATATGAGATTGGTAAACGTCCTGATATTTATCTACAAGTAATTCAGCACGTAGGGATTTCTTGATTCAGGTTAACACTGTCCGAGTGCTAGCAGCGGGATTACCGTCCGCTAATTCTGCTGCGGCTGCTGCATCGTAATGGAATTAGTAATGCAATTTAACCGCCCATGTAATGGCAGGTCGGTAATTACAGCGTGTAGCACAGGAGGGGCTTACAAGCGGTCCAATAAAGCATAACAGTGTTCATTTAATTGCAATTATTTTGTCCATAAGGCACAAGTGTCGAACAAATGGCCTTCTCTGTGTTCAGCTCGGATGACACATGTACGTGCGGTGCAGAAGAATGTTACTCGGAACTTGTGGTGCAAGAAGCATTACATTTTTAAAGAAAATTCTATTTAGAAAATACCCATATAATTTAAAGGCAGCCTGCTCTGAAAACACTTGATTTGTAAACTTACTGGCAGACTTTCAGGCTTTCATCTTCCACTAAAACAATGGTGAGCCCTTAACCAGATCCACACCAAGCATAGCATATCCATCCATCCATTGTTAGAAACCGCTTAATCCTGCACATGGTCGCGGTCAGCTGGAGCCTATCCCGGCAGACACAGGGTACAAGCATATCTCGACACCTAATGCACCAGTAGACATTCAAACACTCCTCTTTGTGTGGCTATAACTTCCAACCACGGACCATGTACCTTTGCACTCCTCCGAACGTACATTTCAAGGTGGTCACTGAGTGGGTGCATGTGAAATTCACAAACGCTTGGACACAGAGATTAGATGGCTAAATGACTCACAAACTGAGCCTCTAATAGTGTCTAACCATAGGCCGTACTACAAAAGAAGGCACTTCTATAAAATGATTGATAAGAGAGCGCCAAAAAGAGGGTGCTCATTGTGTTTGTTTTTGAACCCGCACACTAGCCGTGTGAAATGTTAGCGTCCGTCTGTTACTGAGACTGAAAGTCGCACCTTCATCCTTCTATTTCTGTGTAATTTTGGCCTTGCATGTAATGTACCCTCGCTAAAAAGAAGCACCCTTTTAACATGTTTTTTCTTTGAAACATCTGCACCTGACTTGAATCCAAGTGGCACCCTGGGGTATTGATGTCACCTGCACCTCTGTTCTTGCCAGGAATGAGACCAGGGCCCACAGAGCAACGTGTTGGGAATGAAAAACATAACTCATAAAAGGGCCATGTTTACATTCAGAAATATCCCTTCATATTCATATGTGACCGTGTGATCTCCTTCTAAATCATTATCAACGGGGCGTGTGGCCGTGACCGTTCTATGTAAATGCAGCAGCCCGTAGAGCAGGGAAATATTAGGAACTGAAAATATCACTCAAGTCGACAGACGCGACGAGAATTGAGTTCAACAGGGCCTTGACGCTGTAGTTTGTTTTTTAGGGTCCTGCTTGCCTATCCTTCGGTAACTCGACGCCGGGCTGAAGTGTGACGGATAGCGCTCACCCATCACCCACGCACCATTGTTTTTGTAAAGGGTGGCTTCACGGGAGCTGCGTTTAAGCCATGACGTGTGCCGCCCCAGACGGGGTGTTCTGGGTGACCCTATAATGACGGCGGTCCCATTATGGCTCCTTTCATCCCACTGCAAGCCCGCTATTGCCCTGTCCATCACTAGTAAGCACTGATAGAACGATAAGTACTACCCCCTACCTCAACAAAAATGGTTGGAACCCTGAAATTCTTTTTCTGCCACGATTTGCTTTATTACAGTGTTGGGAAGCTCACTACTCCACATAATGACATGCCTTCGCTGATGTAATGAATTCAATGGAATCTGCAATATAAAGTACATGCCTGTAAATGCAAATGTTGAGAACAAAAGTGGTGAGAGATTTTCTTTTTATGTTTTTTTTAAGTCGTCAGATAGCGTAAATTGTTATTTGCTATCGCCTAAAAGATGAAGTGGTAAGGCTCATTGTTATGATGAATTATTCACAAGTGCGTTGAAAAAGCAATCAACCACTTCTGGTTAAATATTTCAAAATTGAGTACAGTAATGTAAGTTCAGAGCAGCATCTTAAGATAGCAGGAATTCACTTGTCTCGGTGATAAACACTTCTTCAATTCACTGGGTAGCGTTTAATTAATTGCCCTTTAGTGTGCTTTGAAGAAAATTAAAATTGTATGCAAGCTTGAAATTGTGGCAGTAATTAAACCACATTCATTTTTTCTCGGAAAAGTTCCTTGTCAGGGCAGCTCTCTCTTTATCCTCTCACATGGACAGTTTTTTTTTAAATTATGACTTCACAGTAGAACATAAATAAATCCACACGTGTCTAATAACGCTGTTTTAAAGGAAATGCAAATAATGTGTGATGTTTTGGGCCATCACCCTACTGCATAAAATTGCTGCAAATGGCATTTTTTTTTTATATAATTTGTTTCTGTCTAGGACAATTTTTCTGATCAAGGGAAGTGTTTTACATGCATAATGTAGCTTCAGTTGTTATCTTTGTTGGGATGACACAAGTACATTTACCCAAATAGTATATTGAGGTAAGATGTTGACACAGTGATGCAGTGACTAGTCTAGCTCTTTTTATGAGTTATGAGTTTGGATAACATTGGTCACGAAAGCCTTCGTGTTAAATTATACATATCTGATTTCTGTCACAGAAACACCTCACAAAGATCCCCTATATAGGCCTTAACAGACTGTTGTGCCAAGTGCTGTTATGAAATCCAGCACGGCACACGAGGGGCTGGGCGGCACACTCCATCGTGTTTGTCTCCCTAGTGGCGATGTTTAACATACTGCACCAGGCACTCATTTGTGGCTGAGTCGACCTAGAGGAGGCCCAGAACCGGTTCAGAAAATCGCCACTGAAGTTGGCCGTGAGCAGCAGTCGAACTCAGATGGCCTGGTTCGTAGCATTGCACGCTAACTGCTGCGCCACCGTTCCCCTCCCCGAACATAATCCCATTGGCTCACAAGATGCACCCACAACTTTGGCTTTACATAAAGTGGAAAAAGTGTGTCTTATCCAGGGAATACATTCATAATTACTGCGTGGTCATTAAGTTAATAATTTTAGCATATTAAACGCATGAGTTCCGGAACTCAGGACGACTGAGGATGCATCCAACGTGGGAGGAGAAATGTCGCGAAGGAGAGAAATAGAGAGAACGCTCGACACGGCTATCCCAAAAGAACAGTTTTTTTAAACGAACTAACATTCGTAAACAAATCCTTGGGATATTTATACTTTATTTGTTGCTCTAATGGGTTTTGGCGATGACCCTTCTTCATAGCAGAGAGGTCGTGTATAGCTTCAAATCCAGCAAGAAAATATGGGACGCTTCGTAAACGTTACGTAAACTAGCAAAGTGCCCGCCCTATGGGCTGTATTGTTCCCATCGTGTAAACTATTCTACTGACATCATGGTAAAGGCGAAAGAGTGCTTAAGAGGGTTGACGGCAGTGCAAAAGTTAGAATGCAAAGGTGGAACGCTGTTAAAGTTTCTTTAGAGTAACCATTATGTGGAAAGTAAAGCTGAAATAAGACAGGCAGCAAAAGCCTTGGGTGTTTTGCAGATATAATTTGCGCCTATGAATGTTTAGAATCCGATACCTTCGGTGCGGACATACAAACACAAACAAAGATCCCCCGTATAGCCTTAGCAGACTGTAGGGGCAAGTGCCGTTAGCGAGCACCTATGAAGGTCGACACTGCACACGAGAGGGTGGGTGACCAGCACCACGCCCGGCCGCCTTCGTCTCCCTAGTGGCAATGTTTACACACTGCACCGGGATACTCATTTGAGGCTGAGTCGACCCAGGGGAGGCCCAGGACCGGTGCAGATAATCGTCACTGGTGTTGGCCGTGAGCGGGATTCGAACTCGGGTCGCCAGATTTGTAGGCCAGCGCGCTAACCACTGAGTTGCCGCTGGCCATATATATACATACGTACGAACACGTGCTTCATTATATACGGTTAAGCAAATAATGGGAGCGCGTGCACGTCGGGGGCAGCTTGGCACGCCACGGTGACCTTTGACCGGGCGCAATTTCTCAGGTCTTCTTTGCCCGTGGGTGACTTTTCAGAGTAGTCGCTCATCCAGGCTTTGCTGTGTTCGAGTCTCGGATGCTAATTGCTTTAAAAGCTATAAGAGAGCTCCGCCGCAAAAAAAAATGGTTTTCGCTGCACCTGGCACGCACGTCATCGAAATGTGGAAATTAGAGACGTCTTGCATTATGCCCGGCATGAAGACCCCTCGCGTCGAATTGTCCTCCCCACGTGCCTCTCGGTGCGTTTAATGTGGCATTTCATTTCACTTGAGCCATGGGAAGAATAAATAAATAAAGTCAGTTTGATGCAAAAATACATAGTTGTTGTCACCGCGGTGTCTTCTAATGCGCTAGGATTTGAAAATGGATCGTTAAAAATAAGTACCGCTGTTTTGTGTGCGTGTACTTTTCAATGCCCACTGTGCACTGTGTAGAATGCACAATTGAGCAGTGGTTCAAACGGCTTATCGCCAAGTGTGAAATATAAATTTGATCGTGTTTCACTTTTGCACCCTTTGTGTTGTCACGTGTTTACTTTAACATTATAATGGGGTGTGTTGATCACAGTATTTACCTTCGCAGATGATTAATACGTTAAAATGTTAGAGCCACAATTATCACTCCCTTCTCTAACTCGGAAAATATTATTTGTTGGCCTCCTGTTCTTTTACTGTGCACGCTTGTGCTTGTTGTTGCCTTTACTTTACTTCAAGTCTTCCAAGAAAAATGGGTGTTTAGCTCAACGGGTTATCAGTATATTACACTCCACTATGAATTTATACTTCAATGAAAAGTTTGTTCAACGGTGTGACCAACTCGTAATTGTGCGTATTTTTATATAGCGTATCAATAATGACCCTTACGCTGCCTGCACGTGTATATGGACGTGTGAACCAATTGATTTACAATCCGTGGGAAAAGTATGTAAATAATATGTCAACACGTACGTCCAGAGCCATAGACGATTTGGCACCCAGGGAAAGGTGCCCGCCTCACAGCTAGAATCACCCAAGTTCGAATCCCGGCTTGGGGGCCTTTCTGTGTGGAGTTTGCACGTTCTCCCCGTGTTCGCGCGGGTTTTTGCCGGGCACTCCGGTTTCCTCCCATAGTCCAAAGACATGCTGGCGTCCTATCCTGGGTATAGCC
The DNA here is from genome assembly GCA_036362915.1 of Geotria australis. Classification (NCBI taxonomy): domain Eukaryota; kingdom Metazoa; phylum Chordata; class Hyperoartia; order Petromyzontiformes; family Geotriidae; genus Geotria; species Geotria australis. Next base: position 3,575,421 of record JAZEWU010000012.1, read on the forward strand.
CTGCCTTGCGCCCTGTGTCTGTCAGGATAGGCTCCGGCTCAAGCGCGACCCTGTTCATGATTAAGTTGAATCCGACAATGGATGGATAGGCAAACCATTCTATGGAAATAGTGATATGACACTGGCATAACGCCCACCTGACACTCACTAGTCACACCCTCACCGCTCACCTAACCTTCACCACCCGCCTGTTTTCACACAACAATGGGACGATCATGGAGTTTCAAACAGCCCCTTGTTCACTCACTGCTCTACACACCTAACCTCTCAGATAAAGCACATGCCAGTCAAATGTTTGATTTTAACATGAACGTCTGGGATATTACTCAAATGGTAGCGTGAATAAGTAGCCCTTGCGCTGATAAGTCAAATTAAGTGCTCCGAGGTAAATTATTCTTTGAAGTATTAACCTAGTTTGTTAAACTACACGTACACTTTGAAAGCACATCATTCATTCATGAGGCCAATAGTCAGGAGGCCAATTAACCTATGCAGCAGCATGTCGTTAGACTGTGGGAGGACACCGAGGTGGCCGTCGAAAACCCACGCGGACACGGGGAGAACATGCAAACTCCACACAGAAAGGTACCTGAGCCGGGATTCGAACCCGGGGCCTTGTTACTGTGAGGCGGCAGCCCTACTCACCGTGCCACCGTGCCGCCCGTGAAAGGACATCATGTCAAATTGAAATTGGACAAAGATAGACACAATCATGTACGTGAAGAGTATTGCCCTATTATATGACATGCTTTGGTGAAGCTATGTTGGCCGTGAAGCACAATAACAAAACCGCCAACAACTTCGTCAACAACAGTGCCTTGAAAGAAAGAAAAACATAAAATTGGACCAATTTCCGTGCAGTGAAGAATGGCCGTGGCCCGAAACTTTACCTATTATATATCTTATCACTTTAAGGAAGTGTCATTGATGAATGTGTTCAGTTTTTTGGCCCATTACATACTTGTGTTAGTAATATGTTTTATATACGACATCGCAGTAGAGCACGAGGCCTCAATACAAACACTGATATTGCTCCGGTTTGTCTTCGTCTGGCGCAGCAATCATTGCAAAGCAGTGGCCGTCCCTGCTCAGAGCGCATGCTTTGCACTTTACGCTTCCGGTTTGTGCTCATTCTGACAACTTTGAAGTGCTGTGTGTCTCAAAACGCGCTGGAATGTTCCCACGTCATTCGCTTAGCGCACGTTCTAAACGCGTTTGAAGTGGATCCGAATATGCGACAGGCAGATATAGATCGATGCATGTTTATTATTAGAGCAGAACATGCCCAGTGAGCTTGCAAGCTCTGGCAGCGGGATTCCTGCGACACAACAAACACACGATGTCCTTTGACTAAATCGTTCGGAAGGCGCCCGAGATGCTCAGATCTTGGAAGTCGAGCTGGGTTGAGTCTGGATGTTTGCTTGTCCAGTAAAGGTGCAACGTTTGGCCAACGTTGGCCAAACGTTGCACCGTTCCATGTTTACTAGGTGGGTGACCACCACCACGTGTAAAAAATACAGGTGTAACAGTCGTAGAGGATGTTGCCAGTTTAAACGGCCGCTATCCAAGTTAACCCGTGTGGTGACCTGTAATTTATTTGATGCCGTAAAATATATTTTAATTTGTTGTAGTACTATCTGATTTATATATTGTTTATGTTGGTTAATTCGAACGTTAGTTATATTAGAGGAATCCCGCTTCCAGAGCCTGTAAGCCTATCGGGTATTTTCTGCTTTAATAACAAACAGCTGTCTATTTATTTCACGTGCATTCTGTTCGTTTTATGGCTGCATTTTTATTTCATTAGTTTTGCTTTTCCAATGTTGTGTGACCTCGGTCAGTGTTTCAAATGAGGCACTTGGCTCGTCTGCGGGGTTCTCACCTGGTGAAACAAACACATGAGTGTGAAACAGATATTAGGGATGAAACGGGACACAGGCTCCGCAAACAATATTGATTCGTGAGCTCAAAATACATCCGCCGAATGATGTGCGTATGAATCAATGTGTTTGTGATTCGTAGACGTATGTAATGGGTTCACGTGACCTCTCCAGTCATGATAGCCCCTCTATATCCAACACAATCATCATCATCGTCGGAAACCGCTTAATCCTGTACAGGGTTATGGTGAGCCGGAGCCTATCCCGGCAGACACAGGGTGCAAGGCAGGGCTGTACCCAGGATAGGACGCCAGTCCATCACAGGGCACCTGGGGCAACTTAGGCCGCAGGCCAATTGACCTACACAGTAGCATGTCT
>JAZEWU010000012.1:3578712-3594533 GCA_036362915.1 Geotria australis
CTAGAAATTTCGCATTGACGAAGGAGACTCTCCTCCTGAGGTTATTTCTGAATAAATTTGAGCTTGGAGGTGTGGTGTGTTTACAGGTATGCATCCTATCTCTCGCTTGTTTTAACCCGCCGCCCCTCCCCCCTAGCACCTAGTTGGGATAGCAGCCTGAGTGAACAAAAGGCCTGAGGTGTGCTGCAACCCAAGCTAATGGAGGAGGTGGTGGGGGGAAATGCAGGAAGCTCATCCACTCAGCCAGACCAAATCATTTCCTCTCTCCCCACACACACACACAGACACTCCGAGATCCCCTTTCAGCAACAGTCTGTTTGTCTAACCCTTCCAGCCATTTATCCACCCGCCTGGGAAAGGAAGCCGAGGTATCGGCCCGTGGTGTCACCGGTTCCCTTTAAGCCATCCATCAAACTCAGCTGTCTGAGGTGCTGTGGTCACATGCAAGCGGTCCGAACCTTACAGTCACATTTTGCTTTGAAATCTTGTGGCGCTAGCTGCGTGGCCATTATCGCACATCTATCGTGCTGTCTGGGAGCTGCTAAAACAAGCCCGATTCCCTGACCTGTAGCTTCCTATTGAAAGGCCCCTGCGGCAGTTTTTGAGGCCACGGCTGAGGATTCGGGTTACTTGGCTGGCAAGAGTGCCCCGTTGCGGCTAAAAGCACCGGTGCGTCGGGGCGCGCTGGATGCAGGTGTCGGAGAGCCGAGCGCCTTCGTGATTTACGTTCCTCTTCCAAGGGTAAACAAAAAGTGTCGCTGGCTTTGCCACTGGCCGGCCACGTTACTCATCGCGTTCTCCCCCAGGGCTCTGTCCGTGACGGGGCAACAGGTAGAAAATAGATGTGCTGGCGATGACGGCCGCATTTTCACGAGACGAGACGGGACTTGGACATATTTTCGCGGTGATGATGCCGACCGACCGGCATCATCACCGCGAAAATACTGCTACCTCGCGGTATATATTTTTTTTCTCCGATATGTACGAGTACTTTGCCCACGTTCATTTCAGGCGTGGCACGGCATTTATCTTGGGTCCCTTTGAGGATATCACGCACTTCCTGTGGTTTAGGGACTAATCTGTACCCACCTGGGCATTAGTGTGTCCCTCAACCCTTTCATTAAGTCCTCCTGGGCCACATTCAATGAAGATGGGATTTCTTTTTTTGGAGGATCAGCCTCTAAGTGCAGCCTGAAGCCCTTCCAGAGGATTAGCATCTACTAGGCCTAATCTTCACTGATATTTTAATTAAGGAAACAGGCCAGCGACTTAGTATGTTCATCAGCACTGACACTGAGCCGAGGGGGATGTCAAGGGTTAATCCCCACTGCCAAAATCCAATGTAGCGATATGCAAATGCTACAACTATTTCTGTAATAACATTTTCCGGACAACTCGTTAACGTTTTGGATGAAAGAAAAAAATATATAATATCGCGAGAGTAAACATCCTTGAATTGACTATTAATATGACATGTTTGAAGTTGTTTGCAAACATTAGTTGCTGCAATATGGCGAGACAATTATATAGCTATTGTACATATAAGAGTTGCATGTTTGTTAAATACAATTCTGCTGCGATCATCATTGCATCTATTTGCAAATATATTAATTCCTGAAATGTTTTACATTCAGTAATAATTACATTTCTTACTACATTTCTATAACCAGTTAAATTAGTGCACCATGAAGTGCTTTGCACTTGATGGCTTAGTGGTTATGACATCATCATTTTCATTGCTTTTTTAATTACTTAATCAAGAATTACACAACCCACCAAGTATTTTAATCACTGTAGATTATAAAGTTTCAGTGGTTATAAAACCTATGGCAGACTTTTGTCGAGGGATATGCAATTAAAGAATATTTAAGTAATCTTTATTCATACTAATAGAACAAAAAACGGAAAAAAATAGAACAAAAATCACTTCAATGATGGCGCAAAATTCTCTATAAAATAATGCAACTTGATATTGTGATAATCTTCATGCCGCCAATATTATTATCGTATTGTGAAAAAATATATGGTGGACAAAACTAATCTAAACTTCAGTCTTGGAGGTTGTTTGAGCATACTTCACCTTGCTGGTCAACCTGAGTTTGTGGATGGAGATGGTCTCGTTCTGATATCACTCGTTACTGACGTTTGCAGTGGAATCCAACGCAGGTGTCTGGGTTCATAACGCAGCATGCTAATCATGGCTTTTCAGCTGCTAGAAAGCAAAAATAAACTGTGTTAAATACGATGTAAAAAATGTGATTATTTGGCTATGATATTTAAGACACTAAAATTATTGGTCTCGGTTTGTCCTTGCTCCTATCTGTGCATAAATTTGAAAGGAACAATTTTAATAAGAATACATTAATGTATAAATTCACGTAAAAAAGGAACATGGCATGAAAGCAAGAAAAAAATGGATTTTTTACTCCATGCAGTTCTTGTGCATATCTTCAAGATTTAATCAAATACAATCGAGACTGCCAAATATATAAATCATCTAATTATGCTTTAACATTTCTATTGTTATTGTCTCGGTACTCGTGCTTATCTATTTAGTTCATTGCACATTGAAATAAATAAAAAACAGAGAGGGCCACGTTGGAAATACACTTTATTATTATTTTTAACATAATTGTACACCATGAACAGTACTTTATTTTTTTAAAATGACATAACATGAACATCCACACTTCGATTTGAATGTTAAGCGGCATTATTTGAAGGCATGCTTTGCTATGTAATGTAATACAGCTGTCAAAATTAAATGTGCGTGTCAAGAAAAAGGGAGTTTGATATGTGAGTAAAGTTGATATGAAGGTAATGGTATCCTTTAAGCGGTGTTTGATTTTTAATTCATAAAATGCTGTCATGGGCTTCTCTCGTCGCACAATGATTGCACAACCAGCATGTTATTTGAGCTCTGAGCTAAAATCCTCAGTTATACATTTTAACTGCATTTTCAAACAAACCTTAATGCATTAAGAGAAAGCATTAGGATTCATCATCACGTATTTAGGATGTAAATTAGGAGGAGTCGTACTTTATTGAAAAGTGAATCATTGTAATTGTTCCCGCTGGCTGTTGTGCATATGTTCTATTGCAAGAATAATTTGTATGTTATTACTCTATACATGGACGTTTAGGATAGTAACAGAGCACAATTGTACATCCAAAACATTCCCGCAAGTTCACAATTTTCAATGTTTTATTATTTCCTGCGTTACCCATCCTTTAAATTCCAATCACGAATTTGGCTTACGCAAAACCCGCACCACTATATTTAAAATAAAAGTTTCGATCAGTGATTACCGTGACCAATTAATTTCGATGCTAATGAGTTTGATTATTCACAATGGGACGACATGGAGGAATTTATGTTCGGTTAATTTCCTTGGTACCCATATCAGTAATGAATTCTTATAATGTAGTTAAAATTGCAGTTTTTGTGTTAAGTGTTGATTAATGTACGTAGAGTCACTGGACATATTCTTAATGTGTCTGAGATTCATTGCAGATATTCAGGTGTAATTTCCATACTTTAAAACTATAATGTTATGTTTGTGGACACATCTATTTGTTTAGCATGTGTGTATTTGTGCGATCAGCTGGAAATTGGTTATAATGAAAACACGGTCATGTTTTTCAAGTGATTAAAACAACTCTATTTCTTTATTACAGTTCATGCTTGAAGAATAACTATACATTTTTTTTGTAACGTCAGGGTAAATACACCTTTAAAATGAAAACGGTATTCCCGACTGCAGAATATGAATGCAATTATTTTTATGCGTGACGTGTAATGCTGCACATCGGTACAGTGTGATTTCCTGGGCAAAATAAACAATATTATTACTCTTCTCAAAATAAATTAAGCATCGTAATGTACACGCGGTAATTTGGTCAACTAAAACGGCACTTTTTAATTATTATTTTTATTCACATCCGTGCCAATATTCTGCGTTGACAAATCTGCCGTTAAGTTTCGTTAGACTATTTACATTTTCCAATTAAAAAGACATTTAATCGGCACATCGATGGAGGTGGGGCGGGGGGTTGTGGTGTTTTTCCTCCGTTAACGAAGCCGGCTACCGTCTCAAACTTCGGTTCCATCTCGCTGATAGATGATATTGTTCACGCTGAAGCTGTATATTTGATTGTTGCTCACGCTCTGGCTAGCCGGGCTCGATTGGAAGTAGCCCATGCGCAGCTGCGCCGACGTTCCCGACGGCGGAGGAATGTCCATGATGCTCGGGACGGGCATCATGCCCTGGTTGCCTCCCGTCGCGGGAGGAGAGAACTGTGCGAGGCCCAGCGGCGAGTAGGGAGCCGAGAGGCTCGACGAGAGGCCCTGCTGCCTCCTGGGCGACGCGTCGTCCCCCATCGTGCCGCCCGAGCCCGGCGGCCGATCCATGCCCGCGTCGTAGCCGTGCGCCATCATCGAGTTCATGCTGCCCATGAAGTTGCTGAAGCAGGGCGACGAGGTGATGAGCGACGGAGGCGGCGGCGGTTGAGGGGACGCCTTGGACTCGCCGTCCGAACCCGGCGAGCCCGTGAGCCCCGAGGGGGAGGCCTCCATCGCGTCCTTGGTGCCCTCGGTCGCCGTGATGCCGTCGCCCTTGTCCAACGCGGCGCCGTTGGGAGACGCGTCCGACTTGCGCTTCCTCTTCCGTCGGAAGTTGCCGTTGTCGAACATCTTCTCGCAGTTGGGATCCAGGATCCAGTAGTTGCCTTTGCCTAGGGGGGGGGGGGACGGAGGATAAGACGAAAGTGCAAAGCGGAGTCACGACTTTGTCGAGTTCGTGATGATTGATCGTGCCGTGAAAAACGCGCTTCAGCCTCGTCGCGCGCAGTTAACGCTCGCGAGAGAAGAGTCCGCGTTCAGGATTATGATAATGTTTGTCGCAAAAAAGTTTATAAGCCTGCGCGTGAGTTGGAAGCTGTTAAACCTACTCGTGAACAATAGTGTCAGTACATTGCGTCGTGTCAGAAAAAAATAGTAACTGACAAAAAAAATACATACGTGTATTTGTTTTACCAGTATGAATGGCCTCATTAGTTATTTTACATCTCCTAATTTATCATATGCAGATACAATTTCAAGAGATTATTGTACATAAGAAAACACATACTTGTATATATTCTTATCATACGATTAAACAATTACAGCTACAACAAGTCACCGTAGATTCGCACCGTTACTATTACAACAACAACAAAATGCCACATCCGTATCGAATCGCGTATACAATCTGAAAAAAAACCCACACACACACACGACCCGCACGGCAAATGTACGTAACCGGACATCACCGTTATTACCTGGGTCATCGTCGTCTCTGGGCACCTTCTTGAAGCAGTCGTTGAGCGAGAGGTTGTGTCGAATGGAGTTCTGCCAGCCGGCCTTGCTCTTCTTGTAGAAGGGGTAGTTCTCGGCGACGTACTGATAAATCTGGCTGAGCGTCAGCCGCTTCTCGGGCGTGTGCTGAATGGCCATCGCGATGAGCGCCGAGTACGAGTACGGCGGTCGCACCAGTCTGAAGAAGTCCTGCTGGCCCTGGTAGGACAGCCAGGGGTTCATCTCGCCGCCAGCGCCGTAACCGGGACTCTGGGACGGCAGGAACTGCCTCTGGTTGGCGCCGTAGTTGCACGGCTGAACGTAGGACGGAGGGCTGCTGCCCACGTACGCTGCGGGGCCGTTGAGCCACAGGTACGGGTTGCTGGCCGGCGGCGAGTAGTCGCCGTAAGCCGGCGACTGGTAGCTGGGAGGACGCAGCGCGTTGGGCTGGTGGTGGTGGTGGTGGCCCCCGACGCCGCCCAGATTGTCGCAGTAGACCACCATGTCCAGGAGGTCGTGGGCGCTATGGCCGGCCGACGGCAGCATGGGCCCTGGAGAGGGCTGCGAGGTGTGCGGCACGAAGGCGTTCATCGCTGCGCGCCTCTCTCTCTCAGTCTGTCTGCTCCGTCGGTCCCTTATCTCCGTGCCGGGCGGATTTTCTAAAGGTGCCGCTGTTACCTGAGCTGAGCTCGCCGGGCGAAGCGAGTGAGTTCGCTGCGGCGGGGGCTGCGATTTAAATAATCAGGGCACATGGCCTCGGGTGAAAAACCTGGGAAACTGGACTAGACCTGGTCCATTAGCCAGTGTGAGCCGGGTGCTGCAGTGTAAGAAAAAGAAAAAAAAGGAAAAGAGGCAAGACTGAAAAATAAACTCAAAAGACAAGGGCAAAATAATAATGTTTGATTTCTTTGTGAATTTAGAGTCCATAATGTTGTACATAAGTTAGCGGAATGGTTTTTTTTCCGTCACGTTTCACAATGTAAGTTGGAACTTAAAGTTTCTTTGATGTTCCCCCGTAAAGTGTGTCTTCCGGACTGTGTTATTTTATAAACAAGTGCTGCCCATTGTTTTATACTAGAACAGTTAAGTGTTACTTTACAATATTACTCTCTCTATCGCCAATAATTGTCGCAGTGTGCGTAAGGACATTTTGTAAATGTATGCACCCATGGGTCTTTAAGTAGGAACAACGACAGTTCCAATTTAGTTTTATGGGTATGGTGTTTTTTTATTGTGAATATTAACACAGATATACACATTTACACAGGCATCTACAATCACACGTAATTTTCTCAATTAGGACTATTTGCAAACGGTCCTTTTTACTCTAATTTCTCTGAAATTTTGTTGGAAAATGCTTTAACTAATTTCGACAGTTTCTTAATAAGTTAAGTCTCTAATAGTAACATAACTTTTCTGTGTTAAAGCTATCCACAGTGGATATTGTTGTGTCAAAGCATTATTTAGGGAGTATTGCATACCATCAAAAAGTCAGAAAACGCGAAATACTGTAGAGGGTTGTGGTGATCGGTAGCCCATTCTGGACTGACACAGGGCGCAAGGCTGGGCTATACCCAGGATGCGACGCCAGTCCATCTCAGTGCACCAGTGGCAATTTAGTCAGGACAATTAATATAGGCAACATGTCTTTGGACTGTGGGAGGAAACCGGAGTACCCGTCGAAAACCCACGAAGACATGGGGAGAACATGCAAACTCCACACAGAAAGGCACCCGAGCCGGGATTCTAACCCCCGGGGTCTTCTTGCTGTGAAGCTGCATCGCTACTCACCACGCCACCATGCCGTCTGCTTATTAAATAATTATAATAATTTACATTTGCTTGTCAATCTGCTTACATGAGGATCGTTTGACCATACTTTACCATGCTAGTCGTTGTGGGGATGGAGAAGAGTTGTTCATATTATTGAGTCAAATCTAATCTGTGTGATTAGATTTATTCCTCCAGTTTTTAAGGAAATGAAGTGGTTCGACGGGCATTCAAATACTGAGGCTATACACATTTCAACGCTTAACTTTTGTGTAATACGTACATATAAAAACCCTCATGTTACGTTTTTCTGAAAGTTTTTTGGTATGAAGTTTGTTTTGTACCACTGTTAGTGATCATAGTATGTAAAGAAGTGTGGAAAAATATCAAAAATTCTGAACTCTTCAGAATGGTGGTTCTTCTGCCAGCAATCACATGACCAAAACATTTCAAAGCTGCACCTCTACCGTTACAGAATTTCACATTCAATTTACGAGCGTAATATTTCAGGATCTGTGTGCAATCTTTATTGATTTAGATGTCAAGACAGTGTTTCCGTGGTCTTCTCATTTGTTTATTCTCGCTTAAAGACAAATATATCTGCAATTACCCCATCGCCATATCAGCATAAATTCTAATTTTTATAAAATGTTTTAGACGATACCTCTGTATATTAAGTGTCTGTGCAATATAGTAAAGTTATCAATAATGATCCCTGAACAGTCTGCGTTGCTTTAAATGCAACACATAATTCTGCCCTCTGCTGGCAAATGTCGTTAACGTGGCGTCATTTGTAACCAATGTTACGTGGTTCACCAGTTTTTCTTTTTTAAATGCTGGATGAAGGTACTTCAGTACAGCAATAATAGTGATGCGGTATCAACATTTTGAAATGGTGCATTAAAAAAATATTGATTTGTATATATATCAGTTACCGTATCCACTTGTGTGTGTTGAGAAAACAAACAGTAATTAAATATTTCACAGAAGCATGTGTATGCACAGGCCTGCAGATGTTTAGTTATGCCTTTCAATGTAGCGTACTGAAATAATACAAGATGCCTTGTGCCTTTGTTTATCATCTGTGGTTCATCAGCCTGACAAGGGATTCTGCTAGACAGAGAGCAGGAGAAATAGATTCCATCCATCCATTGTTAGAAACTGCCTAGTCCTGTACAGGGTCGCGGTGAGCCGGAGCCTATCCCGACAGACACAGGGCGCAATACAGGGATATACCCAGGATGGGACGCTAGTCTATCACAGGGTACCAAGGGCAATTTATCCCGCAGGCCAAATAACCGATGCAGCAGCATGTCTTTGGACTGTGGGAGGAAACCAGAGTGCCCAGCTAAAACCAACGCGGACATGGGGAGAACATGAAAACTCCACACAGAAAGGCATCCGAGCCGAGATTCGAACCTGGGTCCTACTCACTGCGCCACCGTGCCACCCAAAAATATACTCGATAACAATATATATCACAGCCCTTTGTACTGATGTCGGTTTTCACAGCTCGATGTATGATAATTGCTGTCAAGAGCTGTTCTTTCGGGATAGCCGTGTCGAGCGTTTCTCCTCTCTCCTTAACGACGTTTCGCCCCCCGCTTCGGAGGCATCGTCACCCTGATGATGTTTCAATAGCTGGGTTAAAAGCCTCCCCACATGTCATATCAGTCGCGAGAGTTGTTTGTACCACACTGCTCCATACTGATCCGTGTGGGGTGGTGAAGGAGTGAGGTGGCAGACTCAGGGAGCGTTCAGATATTACCTTGCCACTTGTGTGGCAGAAAATCAAACTGGGGTCACCAGGTTTGTTGCTTGGTGCGCAAACCGCTACACCACTGCTCAACCCTATATATTCTGTTATATTAGATTGATGGTGATAATACATATTTAGAAATATTACACAGAATTATTATGTATGTGGTGCAATGTTATTTAAGGTATAAATACAGGTTTTTTTTATATGAACCTTGTGCAATAATGTTTTTATGTCCGTCATCAAATGTATTCCCATTTTCTTTTTGGTATTAAGATAAATAATTCACTCAGAAATCTCCCAGAATAGTTAATATTCCCGCGTTAGAGAATGTGGTCGGTGGAAGCGGATAACTTAAAACTGCTTCGGAAACATCTTCAAGTGACACAAGGGATTTCAATTTCTCAACTGTGCTTTTATAAAGAGGAAGTAGCCACAATATATTCCGTTTTTGACTGTGAGGTAGTAGTGCTACTCACTGCGACACCATGGCCCCCTGTGCTAAATTTGTGTTGCTTAAAATATATTGAGCTTTGGTTGGTGTTGTGCTCATGCCAATTAACACGTTGCTTTTGGCTATATGCTTCACAAATTAAGACCGTTGGCTGTTGTGACACAAGCGTGTGACATTTTAATGTCCTCAATTTTCACATTGTTACTTTGATAGGTTAATACAATGCCGTATTTAGAAGCTTTGTTGTTTCATTTTATTCAAATAAAGATCATCAACAGCTATGACGTAGACACTGCTGGATGAATGTCTCCACATGTCACTGCCATCCCGTACAGTATTTCAATGGCATAAACCATAGTATATCACTTTTTATGGGTTATGTCACGTAAAAAAGAAGTGTCGTAAACACACCTGCACCCGACACGTGAGCAAAACGTGCCAAATCTTTGCCAATTCAGCACACCAGTGTGGTGGAGAGCGAAAGCACAACATTTAGAATGGAGTCGGACGATTCGCTGATGGTTGCAATCAGCTTCATCAAGTATCTCGAAAAAATATTCTATCAGCGAAACCTCGTATTCCGTGATAAATGTTGTGGGTTTTGCTCGACAACACACCGGTGTGCTGAAGTAAAGAATTGGCACGTTTTGTTGACGTGACAAACCTTACTAATTGGCTGTCGGGTGGAGGCGGGTTTACAACAATTTCTTTAACGTAACCCAACCCCCAAAAAGGGGTAATATTATGGATAATATTGGTCAAGAAAGCGTTCATGTTAGAATTTATAATAATAATAGCATTTATATAGCGCCTTTCACCCGAGGGTCACAAAGCGCTGCACAAGGCTGCGGAGAGAACGACATGTCAACAACGATTTTTTTATTGTTTTTTTTTTTTTTATAATCCGAGCTGTGCAGAGAACGGCATATCGGAAAATCGGCAACAAATTTTTATTTGGGTTTTTTTTTTTTATTATCCAAGCTGTGGAGAGAACGGCATATCAACAACGGGGCGACAGAAAACCGAGAGTAAAGCAATAGCGATGAATTATAAGACATAGGACACAAAAACAACAGGAAAATAATAATAATAATAATTCTACAACAAGCAAGGAGGGAACAAATGTCACTGAGCAGACGCAGATCGGAAGAGAGAGAGAGAGCCAACATCTCGGGATGGCACCAATAGCCCGCTCCAACAATCCAAGCCAGAGGAAGGAATGAATGTTCCTAAAAAGACGCAGGTATGAAGAGAGCCAACAACCTGGCACGACAGCGTTGAGCAGCATCAGAAGTCCTGACAGGACAGCTTGAAGGCTTTACGGAACAAATAAGTCTTGAGACTAGATTTGAAGATGTTCAAGGACTCCGCTGAACGAATTTCCAGTGATGACTGGGTTAAGGCCAGTAAACCATTATACTGAAAACCCTATTTTAATCCTGGCCAACTGCTCACTTAGTTGAACCCCGGGATTTCAGGAGTTAATCTTTCGTAATAATAACAAAAAAATATTTTCATAATTGCATTTTCTCCCCATTCATTGTGACGCTATAAATATTTATCATCACATTTGCTTCTGCAGATGTCGCAGTGTTGGTGGCACCTTCTGGCACGTCTTTCATTCGCTCACAATTGCCAAGTTCAAATTTGCAGCTGTTGCAAATTATTTTTGACGACAGCAATAAATCACCACTCAGAATACAAAACTTCAGTGAGCACTCTTACTCCGTGTGATAATTTTCTGAGCGGTTTAAGCAATGTAAATTATAGGATCTATCCCGGCTCGGGTGCCTTTCTGTGCGGAGTGTCCATGTTCTCCCCGTGTCCGCGTGGGTTGTCACCAGGCACACCGATTTCCTCCCACAGTCCAAATACATGATGCTGCATAGGTTAATTGGCCTGCGGACTAAATTCCCCCCGGTGCTCTGTGGTAGACTGGTGTCTAATCTTGGGTATAGCCTTACCTTGGGCCCAGAGTCTGCCGCGATAGGCTCCAGCTCACCGCGACCTTGTACAGGATTAAGCAGTTTCTGACAAAGGATGGATGGATTATAGGATCTTAGAACCTGAGTCTCATATTGATTAACAGATATGGTTCAGTCCTGTGCTATTTCCACTGTAAACTATTCAGCTGATATTTCTAAGCCACCAGGTATCGATTAAAATTACTGTAAAGATAACGCATTGTTTTACTTTTAGAACTGAGTGGATACATGACCTGAGCAGGTGGTCACGCTTTTTATGAACGGTAATTGCCAATATTGTATAAATCATGTGGCTATAAACACAATTTGTGTAAATAAATACAGCTGCAGTTCTTTTGTTTAACAATTTTAAACCCATATAGAAACTCATGTAATTTTTTTTAGAAACCTTTTAACGTAATTATTTGGTTAAACTTCCTCATGAGGTGCGTTTTAAGGTACTGTACTTGAATACGTGGTGTTGTTTTGTTATATATTGTAAAATTGTACCTATTAAGATTTAATGTCACACGAAGATTAATATTTTTCTTTTAAAACGTGTTTTTGAAACCTTAGCTTCTTCTGTGTGCGTGTTTTAAAGCTATGGTGAACCGAGAAATGTTCGTTAACTGAAACACGTGTTTACATAATTTTCATGCACTGTAAATCTTTAAAATTATGGTAGGAAAATCAATAAACATTACCTAAAAAAACTCACATTATGTAAACGTTTTAATCCATTTTTGGAATCTGATATGTGAGTAGGGCTACAACCTCACAGCAAGAGGATCCCGGGTTCGATTCCCTGCTCGGGTGCATTTTTACGTGGCGTTTGCATGTACTCCCCGTGACCGTGTAGGTTTTCGCTGGATAAAAAACCTCCCTAAAAATATAATAATTTGTTGCTGATTTTCCGTTCTCTGTCGTTGTTGAAATGTCGTTCTCTCCGCAGCCCTGTACAGCGCTTTGTGACCCTCGGGTGAAAATCGCTCTATAAATGCTACTATTATTACTATTATTACTCCGGTTTTCTCCCACCATCCAAAGATATGCGGTCTAGGTTAATTAGCCTGCTGAATAAATTGCCCCCTGTACTCTGAAACGGACTAGCATCCTATCATGGGTATAGCCCTGCATTGCGCCCTGTGTTTGCCGGGATAGGCTCCGGTTTCACCGCGACCTTCTCGAGCAGTAGTTCTTAACCTTTACTGCAGCCTGCACCCCTTTGCTTCTCAAATAATGTTCTCGCACCCCCTTATTAATAAATAAATAAATACATAAATAAATATGCAATACATTACACATAGAATACAATAAATACAAAAATCTGGCATGTCTCGCACCCCGGCAAGGGCATCTTTCACGCCCAGGCAGTGCGTGCGCCCTAGGTTAAGAACCACTTCCCTAGCGATTGAAGCGGACACTGATAATGAATGAATACATAACCTGACTCTTCCATTAGTCTTCGAGTCAGTGGAGTTTGTGTGAGAAAAGCCCCATCGCGGTCGGGTTTATTTGGATAGTTGAGCCAGCGTCGGATTCTGTCGCTGCACAAACACAACCGAGCTGCTTGCTCCGCACCCCACACTTCGAGAGCTCTCCGTGTCCATCTGCAAAACGGTCGCATCGTCACGGGGTTTCCATACAGCCATCCATTGTCAGAAACCGCTTAATCCTATACAGGGTTGCGGTGAGCACAAAGCAGGGCTATGCCCAAGATGGGACGCCAGTGCATCACAGGGCACCGGGGACAATTTAGTCAATTAACGTATGAAGCAGCGTGTCTTTGGACTGTGGGAGAAAACCGGAATGCCCGGCGAAAACCCACGCGGACACGGGGAGAATATGCAAACTCCACTCAGAAAAGCACCTGAGCCAGGATTCGAACCTGGCGATTTTTTTGCTGTGAGTCGGTAGCCCTACTCACCGCTCCACCGTCCGCCCTGAGCTTTCTCTCTACTGCATTGGCATGCGTAGAGCCACGGTCCTGTGTGTCTCTAAACACGCGTGAAAACACATGGAAACATTTTTCATCATGGTTGTGATTTATATGTATGTGTTTTTGCCAAAGGGGGCAAACGTTGATTGATTGTTCTGTTTTTCGTTCACGTCCGCATCCCTGGCGGGACACCTGTTCTGTCATACTGCGCCGGCGGATTGTCACTGAAACGGAGCAGTATTGCTTTGAATTTTGTTTTACATCTAGCAGCCAACAAAAGTCTTTGCGTTGGCCTAGCTGATCGAGGTCAAGTTACCTTGCACGAATTGCTTGAAAAGTTCTATACTCAAGAGTTCCACATTGAACGATATTCCACTTTAACCCGCACCTTTCAGTGAGAGTGTATTGGTCATGTGCAGCTATCCGAACCGGACAATACAGAGCTAATTTATATTTTATAATACAGAAGCAACGTTCCTATCATTGCGATTATTATTATTCTATTCTGCAAAGCCATAATGCATTTCCAAAGCATAATACCGTACGCGGTGCTTGAATTTGCTAGCTCGCCAATTATATAAAAATAAAATACCAATCGTTTTCGGCAGATTAAAACTGAAGATTGAAATATCACAATAGGTGCGTTAACTTGCTCTACAAAATAAAAATTCACTGAACCTGGCAATTGAAACCGTGGATTGGGTCGACAGCCGTTATTGAACTTGCAGCGATTGTGAACCCTTTGGCTATTTTACTGAGCAGCCTCCGCAAGTTATCCGTGTGCCCATCTAAAGTCTCCGGTTACAGCAGGCACGCAGCACAGGTATAGAGTGGCGAAAACCAGCCTTCACCGGAAAGCAGCTATATCATCTCCTGTGTGATGTGTCTCAGCATTAAGCTAGGGGAGAAACCCTCCGGCATTAAATACTGAGAGGCGCAGCTCTCGCTAAATTTCAAATTGTATTAAAGAGAATAAAATAATACGAGTGCCGTTGTTAATAACCTTAAAGCTGCCCTGTAGCCACAAACTCCCGCATTCGCATCCCCAAAGTCTCATCGTTCTCCTTTGACGAGACTCTCTAGATTGTCCAATATTTATGCGTCTGAGTGCAGCCATAATTTAATCATCAGCATTGTCGTCAACCACGATCAATCCATTGAGTAGAAATGCACGAGGATAGGTTCACGGTAGGATTTCGTACATTCGTTACAAATTGCGCGTGATGAAACGATAATAATTGTTGCCGTGTGTTAAACACGCAGGCTTCTGGATTTCGATCAGGCATACAAAACTGGTTCACCTTGGAGAAAATACAGCTTCCCTCTATTATCGCCACGGCTCTCAGCCTCACCGTCGACTGACAGGGTACTTATGTAAGTGCAGCCACTTAATGGCTCTTACTCATCACCCTGCCTATCTCCGATTGGGTGTATCTACGCGCCCATCTGTAGGATTGTTGCCCAAACGATTGGCGTGCTGCCTGGCACACTCCGTTGCTTTGGTAATGATAATGCTTGCATTTCAATGCTGGCTCCGAATTTTAACCATCTGTTAGTATACGTGGGCGTATGGGCGTGTGTGGACACGGCATTCTCAAGAAACAATTGCACAGCGTGTTGGCGTTTTTCTTTCTTTACTCCCGTCGCCATGCCCCACACAGTTATTCCAATTTAAAAATTCTGGCCTTTTAATCCGATAAACCCACCAAGACAAAAGTCACACTTTATGTACACGTTTTTAAACAGTGTTTATATATACCTAAAATAGGAAAAGCAGTTTCCCATAGTCAAAGGCATATACAGGTATCCGTAATATGTTCTGTAGAATAATCGAACTGGAAGATGTGACAATGATAATTCTAAGCTATATTCACTTAAGTTAAACTTTTGTCCCTCACTCTTGGGTGAATGGCAACAGTCTATAATGCCTTTTCTACCGACGTTGATAGCTTGACAACTGTGTGATTGTTATTACGATCTGCAATTTAAGTGTTTTTACATGTATTATAACTGTGCTGTGAAAACTCATCGAATTAGAGTCGAATCAGCTAGTCATCAACGGACATCTTAGTGCCACACCCAATATAACTTTTCACAGTCGTGTCAACATACTAAGCTAAAATCTAACGTGGAATATTATGGGCACTTGGTGTAAAGTTTACATTGTGGTTCTCTCCTCGTATGCTGATGTTTTCAGCGTACACCACTCAAGCTTCCCGTAGACACGCCCAGTGTCTGTCAGTCACTGTGACAGATTACTAGGTGCACAGCCGGCGCTGTCTAAATACTGTTGATGTCTTGTGGCTAGAACACTGTCTGGCACACGCAGTTGTTTAGACTGTACCCTTAACCCTACAAATGATGCTTCGCCTTTGTATATATTGTAAACATTAGGTGAATGACTTTTGTTTCAGGACTGGTATCAGCACGAGCAATGGCAGATAACGTTTAAAATCTGAAGGAGATGGAAAGTACACCGATGCAGGCAGAGCCCACTCCAGTCTGGCGGTGTTTATACAGAAACAACGATGACTTCGAACAATGCATTTCGTGTTTATTGTTGTAAATAAATTAATAACGGTCTCACGTCACCTCTTTTT
>JAZEWU010000012.1:3598353-3610940 GCA_036362915.1 Geotria australis
GAGAGTCAAGCGATAGCAATGAATTATAAGACATAGGACCAAAAAAAACCAACATGAAAATGTTGTTCACAGATCCGCCCCCGTATTACCTTAACAGACTGTAGAGTCAAGTGCTCGTCGCGAGCGCCTATCTATGAAAGTCGACACGGCACACGGGGGGGTTGGTGGCCAGAAACCACGTCCAGCCGCCTTTGTCTCCCTAGTGGTAATGTTTGCATATTTGAGGCTGAGTCGACCAAGGGGAGGCCCAGTACCGGTTCATAAAATCGTCACTGGTATTTGCCGTGAGCGGGATTCGAACTCCGGTCACCAAGTTTGTAGTCCAGCGCACAAACCACTGAGCCACCGCTTCCCATTGATCTGGGGGTCACACACACATTCTACTGGATCAGAAAAGACACGAACGTGCTCTCTTTAACGTAGCGGTGAGTGTTGAGATACCGTGCTTTTCGGATTTTAAGACGCTCCGGAAAGTAAGACCCATTCCAAAATTGTACCCGGTGTCAATAAAGCCATACAATTCTGGTCACGCAGAAACCCTTGCCTGGATTAATACCATGCACCCACAACTTTTGGTTTGAATACAGGGGGTGGAAAGTGTGTCGTAATCCGGACTATACGGATATAGGGGATTATCTACCCCCCTTTGCGAGACACCCCAGCGCGAGCCCTGTGTAATATTCGCCTCTGCCTTCAGACTGATATGATTAACGTTAAAGTGGAGCGCTTGCCCTGTCACAGTAATGACAATGTAATACTGATCATTATCCACACATGCGTGGTTATTTCATTATAGAAGTTGACTGCGTTGGGGAATTTTCAATTTCCCACATCAATTCTGAGGACTTTCAGTTTCATCACAGTTATGAATGCGTAATTACTGAATGAAATGCCTGACGGTGCTTGCAACGTGGGGGTGCTTGCAACGTGGGCGTTGCTTGCAACGTGGGCGTTGCAAGCACTGCAACGTGGGACACGAAACGTCGCGAGGGAGAGCTGGGCATTGCTCGACACGGCTATCCCGATAGAACAGCTCTGAAGAGCAACCATCAATCGGATGTTGTACTGATGTAAGTTGTCGCTGGAAAGTTGGTATGTTGGCTTTGGGTTGTCTCAGGCCAGGCTGGATATGTGTCCGCGCGTCTGCTTCCGTAGCGTTCACGCCTGCAAGGACTTTCAGGGCTGGATCCATTCCCGTGTTCCTGCCACGCGTTGGTGTGTGAACATGTAAACATGTGGGCACGTGGGCAGCGCGCGCTGCCTCTCATTTATAGTCAAGCGAAGCCACCCTTTATCTTAATCTTCCGACGCGCGCCTCTTGTGAAACGATGGGCGTACACATCCCAATTAAACGTCTTAAGGGATTTCAATGGAACAAAAATAGCAAACCTGCGTTTTTCGTCTTCCTATTGATCAAAATGAGAACGTCTCATCTCATCTCATTGTCAGAAACCGCTTAATCCTGTACAGGGTCGCGGTGAGCCGGGGTCTATCCCGGCAGACACAGGGGGCTCGGGGAATTTAATTCGTGTCGTGTTTGCCTTCGCACATACAACGCATCCCGAGAAAATTGTCAATTTTATAAAGCAAAAGGGGCAGCATGCGCTGTGCGCGGATTCGACATTCGCGAAATTCAAAAGAAAACTCAGCAGGACGGGCAGATGAATCAACTCGCATCTAATACGCTGACGAGAGACGACGAGAGGAAAATATGCCATTTGAGACCGCGACTTGGCAATTGAGCCACATCAGCGTTGACGTACTGTTCTGCATCGCCGTGCCCTGGGAATAGCTCGAGTCACTTTAGCAAGGGCTGCACCTCGTCTTTGTAATCTCGTTATGACCTCCGGCAACTTGCCCCCCTTAATTTAGTTGCAAAATAGGGGGCGTGCATTAGACAGATGCGAATCTAAATGGGTGTCGCTTTAATGGTAATAATTAAGATCGTGAACTGTATCTGATGCATACGCGACTGGCTGGGAGTGGCTGCGTGAAGTGGTAATTGGGTGTACTGGCCGTGCTTTTTATTCTGCCTTTTCTCTTCTTAGCAGCTATCTTGGACAAGGAGCTGACCGACACAGGAGGTCGGAGGCCTCTCCGTCGTCCCTCCTCGTGTCTAATGTGATGCTAAGCAGAAACCACCCTGTTAAACTATGCGTGCCGTGCAGGGGGCTTCAGTTTGACGACGGGAGTAGCCGACAAGTCTAGACCAAGTCTAAGGAGGGCCGTTTCTCTAGGAGCGTGACGACAAATGGAATTTACCAATTAATACTGATTGGTAAAGACCACAATGGTTCATTATATATACAGCGCTACAAGAAACCGCCGAGAGGTGGGGGGGGAGGCAACCACCCGGTCAGCCGGCGCCAATCCACCAAACACTGCGTCCCTATGTATTACGATGTTATTGGTTCATGAATTAATGTTTTTTTTCCGCGAGGAAACTGGCGAACATGGAGGGAATCCAAACAGAACCCAGGGTGGAACCCACAAACGTCACACGGAAAGGGGCCCGAGGTGGGAATCGAGGTGCCTCGAGTAGAACCATCTTTCTGTGTGGAGTGGATGTTACCACTGTGCCACCCTGCCGCCCTGCTGCCCTATGTGAGTTGAATCGCTGGTGTGAAATTTGAGTTTGTTCTATCAACGTAAGTTGTGATTTGGATGTCACGTTGCAGTAGTGGTTTGCGCACGGAGCTACGAATCCAGCCGACCTGAGTTTGATTCCAGGCTGCGGCCGACATCAGCGGGAACTGATGTCTGAAACGATTCTGCTTCGGCCCGACCCCCAGCCCACACACTGACCAGTGTGGTGAATTATAGTAAAAAAAACCGTGACAAACACTGCGTGGGGAGACCTTCATCTAACAGTGGATTGTACTATGTAGGTTTTCACGGTTCGACGTTTCGCCTCCCACATTGGAGGCGAAATGTCGCAAAGGGAGAGAGGCAGAGCGCTCGACACGGCTCTCCCGAAAGAACGTTTTCGAAGAGCAACCATCGTAACAGTGGATTGACAACGGGCTGTTAATTAGTTCTCGTGATTCTCTCAAGTCATTCGAGGCTAGTACCATTGAAACGAAGCTAAATAACAACTTTGAATCGAATCGCATTCCAGGATTGCGACTTTTCATTAAATGGCGTGGTGGGAAGTGAGTGTAATGGATGAATTCGACCTTTGGTTTAGTCCGATTCGACTTTATCACTTGGGGGGACACGACAGGAGAATGGCTCTGGTGTTATGACCGTGATTGTGAGTGGCTCGGTGGTCGAGCAAGCAACTGGCAACTGGAAAGTTTCTAGTAAAAATCCTGGCTGTAGTTTTACTCGGTCCATCATCTCTCCAGGGTCCGAGAAATGAGGAGTGCTTTGTCCTATCGAGAGAACAGCTCCTGCCACAGGAATGTGGAATTGTCAGCACTGCCTCTGGGCTGGGAACAGGGATGAGCACCCACATCAGTGTGTTCATTTGAGCGGGGAATTGCTTTAACGTTTTTTTTAGTTGACTTCAGTTCAGCAGCGTTTAAAACATGATTCACTCGGGTGAAGTACGGTGAAAAGACGCTCACGACCTATACGGGCGTGGGAATAACCCTCATCCAGCAGTGGATTGACGGAAGGGCTGCCGTTCACGTACACAACACGATCATAAGCGTGTAACAATTGCCGCCTATACTTCGAACGTACCGCTTACGTGTTTGTTTAGTTACGTTTAGTTAATTGTTTTTTTTTTACCCCCACCCGCGCCCGCTTATACATTATTTAAAGATAATTGCGACTTTCAAACGCGTGGCTTCGGGGGGGGGGGATTGCGGTTGACCTCCGTGACCTCTTCCCATGCTGAGCCATGCCACTGGTCTTTAACACGAGCGGCGGCACGAGCGGGCGACGCCGCGCCTGGTACCCGGGCCCTTCGCGATGAAGAGATCCTATCTCTGTTGCTCATCTCTCGCTCTAGCTCTCGCTCCCGTAGCACGCTCGGGAAAAACCTCCGCCAAACGGCACAAAAATACTACACGGCATAAATACATTTTTTTTTTGCCCTTAAATCAATTGCGGCACAATAATGTGCCTTGTCATATTAAGGAGTAAAAAAAAATGAAGAGAAAGCTTTGATGTTAAGATTGATGCTGGGGGGGGGGGCTTAGGGAGTGTAAAAAAGATTATGGCTTTGGCTTAGGAACTACTCCTGTCCTTTTTCTTTTTCCCAAACTAGGGGCATCAAACGAGTAGCGATGGCTCAAAAAGGGCTTTGTGCTATCAGTGACACTTGAGGGCTTTCCCCCCCCCATCCACTAAGGGAGTGGACAGCCCTTTTTTGGGAGCAGAATTGTAGCTTAACTCATCCCTGGCAGGTGCAGTCAGGTGGGATTACTCTAATGAGCTTACCTGGCGAAGACCTGACTTTGATGTAAAGTCTGGCACACCCCTAAAAAATCATTGGCATAAGCCGAGTTGAAATCGAGTTCAAGCAGAGCTTAGGAAAGGGTGCTGTTTTGTAAGGTGCGGATAGGGGGGTTGGGGCGCAAACAATTTTGGAAGGAACTGAGCATTTTCTGAGTGCACGGTAGAAAATAGAATCAGCAGCTCAAAGACTTAGTACATCCCCGCTAAATTGTGGTTGTTTAAAAAATATATATATCGGCAGCGTAAGCCACCGCGTTTTTTTCAACCGCGCACAACTTCTTATCTAGCTGCGCCGAAGCCGAGCCCTGCCATCCGTCCTCTTTAATCGCGCCGCTTTAAACGACCGCAGACCGAGACCACCTCTGCTGCGCCGCACTTGCATAAAACACGCAAGGAGCCTTTTTTTCTTTCCGTGAAAGGCCAGCTGTTGGATCTCGCTGATGTCCGCTTTGCTCGCGGGTTAAGGTGACCCGTCGCACAAGACAATTCTGGATCCCATGTTGCGATCACAAACACGTGTCATGTTGAACCATCCGGGGAGGAGGTGACTTTACCCCTCGGAGCAGCAACAGGCGCGCGGTCGAGTGTGTACACTAAACACGGGCGACACGCGGACACCGCGCGGTTGGAGAGAGGGCCAGAGTCACCCCTGCGTGTCGTGTCGTCAAGAGATTGCTTATGGTCTAAACAGCGCGCTGACGCTGGTCGTGTTGTAAGTCGGCGCGCGATGTACCGCCGGGCCTGCTGGTACACAAGGTCACCCCTGAAACATCCTTTCAATAATTTCCCAATGAACATGTTGGTCTTGTTGTGGTCAACCGAACCGGAACCAGCGCGTGCCGCCAAGTCTGCTTCAAAATTAGTCAAAACTCTGGACAGGATTAAGCGGTTTCTGACAATGATGATGATGAAAACTGATTTGGACGATTCTCCTACTGATTGAGGCTCCCGACACGTGGAGGTTAATGTTTACATCATGCCCAGGTGCACGCAGTATGAGCCGGAAATACATCGACGAGCTTCATAGCATGTTTTAGCGATGAGTGGTGACTGGTGTTTTTGTTCTTGTGAAATTCCTTGAATAGCCGCATTAATGGATACTTTAACATACAATTATTTTATTGCACATTCATGATCGTGATTACTATTTCTTATCTGGGAACACAATTATTATTTTGGGGTGGGAGTTAATTGTTGATACTGTCGTTTCAGCCAGTGGCAAAGTTGTTCTCATAAATCTATTGGAGCTGAACATCTACGCACTAAACCAGTCTCAGTTCAACGTGGAATTGTTGACTGTAAATTTATGGTGAGTGATGTCTAACTGTGCATACATTGCTGCATCAACAGACCCCTCAAGAGGTACAGGATAACAAACAGCGGTCTTACGTTCACGATAAAAAAATATAAACAAATGTATATTTGTGTAAGACGGGATTCAAAAACAGTTGCGTCTTCAATATGGCAACGTTAATAATTAACGTTGGAAACTGACATTTTCAACGTACAACTTTTGCGTGATCATTTCAACAAAACGAGAAACAAAACTGTTGCTTGTTTTACGTTTAAAAAAACATTGTGCGTGTAGTAGTTTGCTAGGCACAGCAGGGAGCACACATTTACATATAATGGAGCAAGAGTTTTAACATATCCACGTCTGCACTGAGGTACCAGGTTCGAATCCTTCAAAAGCGCACCTTTTATCTGCACAACACCGAGGCTTATACATCTTATTTCAGCTTTACTTCTCACTTTTTGATTACTTTTATCAAACTTCAGAGAGCTAGCAATATTCCCTGAAGGACATTTGGAAGAAATACAGGTCAAAGCAGTCATGTCAGCATAAAATATCATCAACGAAAGATGTCCGTAGGATGGGTATTTTTTCTAGTGCTTTCAATTACTTCACCTGTTGAGCTTCTGGACATCGTTGTCTTTCAGCTCGGCTTCGAAGTGTTTGGTAGAATTTGCAGGTCGAATTCGATTCGATTCTTCGATGCGTGATGGCTACACGACAGCCTCCCATTGCCACAAGTTATTCTTTAGTTGCAGACAGCCCTTCAACAAATTTGCAAATAATAATAATAATAATTTCAATTTATATAGCGCCTTTTACCCGAGGGTCACATACCAACTTTTACTTGACAGGGATTGCGACGTGTCATATAACCATCACGCTTCGAAGAATCGAAAAGAAGAAGAATGACTGAATGTGTATTGGTTGGCTCAGAGCTACTATACAAATACTCTACCAATTTCATTGCCATCGTTCCATTCATCCATCCATTGTCAGAAACTGCTTAATCCTGTACAGGGTTGCGGTGAACCGGAGCCTATTCCGGCAGACACAGGGCGCAAGCCAAGGCTGTACCCAAGATAGGAAGCCAGTCTATCACAGAGCACCGGAGGGAAATTTAGTCAGCAGAATATGCATGAGCTAATTGCTTATGAACACTCAGTTCATTTTGAGGCTAGTAACTAGTTTTTCTTGCTTTGTGTTAGGGTTTGAATTCCTGTAGAGATCATCTTTCGATCAGCAAAAAATCCTGTTCTCCACTAGATGGAGCACAATGCTATTCGTGCAGAGTTACCAAATTGGACGATTTTGTCTACAATTTGGACGTACATTTGTTCGTCTGATGTGAATGGGAAAAAAACTACTTTAAAAGTGCTCTTTTTGAGCTCCAATCGCAAATAGGACACGTTTAGCCTCATCCATCCAGAGCTATTTACCGGCACCCCCCTATCCCCAAGAAAAACAATCTGGCAGAGCTGAACTCAAGTTAAAACTGTTTTCAAATAGCACCACGGATTCAGTGGAAGACACTCAACCGCTTGAGAACTAGAACGGGACGATCAAAAGATGCTTTGGTCAGATGGGGCTACAAGACCGGCCCAACCACCTGTGAATGTGGAGAAGCAGACCATACTATGAAACACTGCCTTGTCTGCGCTCTACTACCCAACCTCTGCAGCTCACAAGACCTTGCAGAGTTCAATAAAAATGGGAACTGTAATTTAACCATCGCGCTTCGAAGAATCGCATAGAAGAAGTATAGATTACGAAAACATAAATTAAAGCTGTTTCTCGGCTCAAGCAGCTTGCTTTACATTTGCGTGCACATCGATTTGCTGTATTAGAATTGCCTGCAGGCTAATCTTTTTCGATAACCGTGTCGAGTGTTACTCCTCTCTCATGTACGTCTTCCCACATCATCAGGCCACTAGGCCTGATTATCATACATCCAGCCGTGACAACCTACACTGTTACAGATCCGGTATTTTTCTTACTCGGGCAATTATATACAATTTTCAAGAATAAATCACAATTCCTTCTTGATTTTCTAAATCCACCAGGGCACGAGCATAAATCAGTGTTTGCGCAAGGTTGAAGGATTAATATTCGTAATGTGTTTTGGATTAATGCAATAGGGTACATCTTATTTGTTACACATAACTTATACAGATAGCAATAAAATGTATTGTTTTTCTTTGCTTCCGTGCATTCATAGATATAATCCTGACAAACTCCCTACCCCCTACCACCCCACAAAAAATCTCAGAGAATATTTTAACTTCTTTCGATGCAGTTTGTACGGCTGAGCTGCTTTCCACTCGGACTGTTGCTGTTGGCAGAAGCCAAACATGTTCCAAATACGCAGCCATCCTGATCGCCACCAGACAGCAGCTCTCCGAGTCGACGTTCCCTTCCGGGATACGAATCACTGGCTCCGCTCTCCGACTTTGCCAACGACATCAATGCCTCGGCATCAGTCACTCTACACCTTATCCCTCAACAGCTTCACCGAGCTCAGCATCGGATCTTGCAACTACGACTTCAACTGCCACCTCAGGCGCCAGGTCATTTACGTCCCCATCAGTGCGGCTGCTTGCAGCAGAGCCGGGTCTCGCTTCACCGATTGCGGCTGCGTTTACGTTCGATCTTCCGGGAGAATGCGCCGGAAACTCCCCAACGGCTGGGAAACTATCTTAATTATAATAACAATTTTGCATTTATAACGCGCACATATTCATTCACTGTCGAAGGTACTCACTCGACGAGAGAACGACTCAGAGGCGCGAGGAAAGCGCAGAGAGGCGGAGGATGCAGCCAGGCGGTTTTGCCGGCGCCATATTGCCACACACTGCTTCCTATATATTATGATGTTATCGGCCAAATAATTAATGAGTGTTTTGTTTTACGTTGTGGGAGGAAACCGGAGAACCCGGAGGAAACCCACGCAGAACAGGGTGGAGAACACACAAACTCCACACAGAAAGGCGCCCGAGCCGAGATTCGAACCCGGGTTCATCTTGCTGTGAGGCGCAGATGTTACCACTGCGCCGCCTTGCCTTCGTCATCCTCGGTGCCTGTCACTCGTGGCTAGATTATTCCTCGCCGCCCACCTCTCCCTCCGCTGACTGCTCCATCGCCAGCGGGGTCACATCCAAGGTCACCTGCTGCCTGTGTCACCGACGCGCCTCTCGTCTCTGTTCTTCCGCAGTGTCTTTCTTTCGCTCTCCCGTCTCCCTGCACTGTGGTCGCTTTCACTCTGCACCACGGCTACTGTCACCCTGCACTACAGCTCCTGTCTCCCTGCACTACAGCTAGGATTGTCACCCTACTCTACAGCTCCTGTCTCCCTGCACAACAGCTCATGTCTCCCTGCACATGAACAAAGGGCTGTTCATGTTACGTCCACATACAAAACCATTGTCCCTGCACAATTTAATGCTGTAAATCCGTTAAATTCGCAGTGTTACCTTCTGAGGTTAGATTTAGTTTATGTTGGTTGGTGCATACATTTGTTGTGTCACAGGGCGGCAGGGTGGCGGAGTGGGTAATATCTGCGCCTCAAAGAAAGAAAGTGCTACCCAAGTCTATTCGATTCCCACCTCGGGCGCCTTTCTGTGTGGAGTTTGTGTGTTCTCCCCCTGTTGTCCGTGGGTTTCCTCCGGGTTCTCCGGTTTCCTCCCACTCGTTAATTAATTGGCTGATTAAATGGTAAGATATAGGACGCAGCGTCTGGCAAATGTTGGCGCCGGCTGACTGCATGGCTGCCTTCCTCCCCCGCCTCTCTGTGGATTTCTTGCGCCTCCACATCAATGACCAAGCATGGGATCCGCGCACGTTACAAATTGTATTATTATTATTTTATTATTATTATTACTGTAGTAGCAGCAGTTTTGAATCTACAGTAGAATATTGATGAAGAAAGAAAAACGTGCATTCTGGTGTACGATATATAGATATTTATTATTACAGCTGAAAAATACCTAGTGATCTTGCAAGCTATTTATGGGATTCCTGCGACACAACACACGCTATTGCCTTGTTATTTCGACATTTCCGTTTTGGAAAACAACGATGTACTCAAGGAGTTCAGCTATGCTGCCAGGAAGCTGGTTTGGTTGCTATATATTTTTTTAAATTGCTTCGCTTGTATCTCGATGTAGTGCAAAGCCAATCCCTGTAGCTCATTTACATACGGCTATGGACATGCAAGATAAAGCACGAACTTAAACTGACTGGCCATGAGTGCGTTGCCATCTGTCTAACGCCACATCGATCCCTGCGTGTTAGAAAGAAACAGTGCAATGTCAAAGTCCCTTTTTTGTGAGACCCTGTTTCTTTCCTAAATCACCGTAGTGGATTCCTTTCTCAGCGTTAACGTCAATTAAATAAAAAAACGAGCAGTTTTGCCATCGTCCCAGCATGCATCATTCACACATTCATAAGCACGTTGGTGTCACGCACACGTTACATTCTGATCTGCTGCGGTGTGCTTTAACGCTTTGTGACCCTCGGGTGAAAGGCGCTATATAAATGCTATTATTATATTATTATAAATTCCATTTGCTAATAGAGGTCTCTGTGACGGACTGGCGTCCCATCTAGGCAATGGCCCTAACTTTTGCCCTGTGCCTGCCGGGATAGGCTCCGGCTCACCGCGGCCCTGTACAGGTTGAAGCGGTTTCTGACAGTGGACGGATGGATGGATCCGTCAGTTGTGGCGGAATTGGGCACCGACGTAACCGGCATAATGGGCTTTCAAGAGAGGACTTCGACATTTGATGTAACTTATTTTACAATCACTTTTGAGGTGAATCCTATATCACACCTCGGGAATCCATTTGCAAGTAAATAAAAAAATCACCGTTAAAATCGATGAGGCTTAACCGCACTTGCAACGAACACCCACGGATCGTAATTCTCACGTTTTGTCCATTTGCAGCACATGGTCTGATAAGGCCATCTCTGCGTTACCTTCATTATGCCAGATATTTCATGAACAAATACCGTAATGAACGCGTTTGCCAAACGAGCGGAAACGATTTTTTACTCACAGTGACTATGTTCGGGCCATCGATCCACTCGGTGAAGCATCTTCACAGCAGGTTTTGGGTGAAATACGTGTCGAGTATTCGAAGAGTGAAATAGGGCATTGCAATGAGCATCAACTTTATAATGTAGAACTCCTAAACAAGTTTATATTTATCTATTTTTCAGGTAAACTGTGGTAAATGGCAACATCGAACAAACAGCAATATATTCAGTCAGTGGAATCTTGTATATAATGGCAACAGGTGTGTCTGCAAACAGCACAAACAGGACTTTGAGGGTCAACTTATTTGTTGCACAACTGAAATCGAGCCATGCACATTGAATTATTAAAGTCAATGTTTGGCTCAGTTTTTGGCCAAACAGCACAAAGCTATCTTAATGAAAAACCTACTCGGAGCAGGTGGAACTTCCAACGTTGTAGCTGCGTGGGCTGACATGTCTGGCACACTGCCACAGAAAAGATCCCCAGAGACGGAAATTAACCGGAGACCAAACTTCTTCTTCTTCTTTGCGATTCTTCGAAGCACGATGGTCAGCTTCTGGACATCGTTGTCTTTCAGCTCGGCCTCGAAGTGTTTGGCAGAACCTGACAGGGATCGCGACGTGAACGCTTCTACCTTGACCCCCGACAATACACAGCGAAAGAAAACGTAAATAAAAGTAATTGCTCGCTCCAGTCAGCATTGCGGCGATGCTTGTCTCCTGTTTACAGCCCCGAGCCAGTGGTGGATGTTCCTCATTACCATGGCGGGCTGAGAGCCCCTTCATAGGAAAACCAATGATGACTTCCCCACAGCGAGGTACTAGTTCTATCGGCCCCAGAGCAATAGATGTTGTTTATTATTACAG
Source organism: Geotria australis (assembly GCA_036362915.1). Lineage (NCBI taxonomy): Eukaryota > Metazoa > Chordata > Hyperoartia > Petromyzontiformes > Geotriidae > Geotria > Geotria australis. The sequence continues at coordinate 3,609,956 of JAZEWU010000012.1, forward strand.
CAGAAAAAACCCAGTGCGCTTGCAAGCTCTTTGCGGGATTCCTGCAACACAACACACATGCGAATTGACAAAAATAAATAAATTACAAGTTAACGCAACGAACCACAAAAACATAAAGGAAACATTTACACACATGATTTGCACAAGACATAAGTGACCAACGAAATAAAAAATATATACAAAGTAGTGAAAACAGTCAAACATTGCGAAGGCAATACATTATAAGGAGCTTATTGCACATTAAAAGAGCGAACATATGCAACATTTGCCACATTTCAAACACATATCAAGTTTTGCAATCGCAGCTAGGTGAATCATAACCCACCCAGGATTTGAAATCATAACCTTTAGATTGCGAGTCACTTGCTCTTCCGGTTAGACACCTGGCCCGTTGCGATCACTGTAATTTTGAGCACAATGCGTGGCAGCAAAGTGTAAGTTAAAATTCCAGCCGTTTGACGCGATCTTTCAATCTGCGAGCGCTTTTGTCTGTTGCTTCGTAACGCTGCTCTACATGAGATGCATTGTGCCGATTATACATAACCACTGTCAATCATGTTTGAGTCACCCTCACCGACAAATTCAGTGAACCTGGTTATCTGCCCAGACACTTGCACAGCAACTGCTGTTTCATTGGCAAGTACAGAATTCACATATACCTGGCTTAATGGGTCCTACGAATACAATGGAGATTGGGAAAACATTTAATCGATTCGTGTGCTGTAGTATTCGTTAGGGGTGCAACGATTCACCATGATTCCTATAAAATACGCAATATATGTTCTATTGTGGTGAATATAGCAGCTACTAGTGCAAGTTGGGATTATGGCTGACTGGTGATTGAATGACAGTCAAAGGAGAGAACAAAGACAAAGATCCCCCGTATAGGCTTAACAGACTGTTGGGGCAAGTGCCGTTAGCGAGCATCTATGAAGGTCGACACAGCACACGAGGGGGTGGGTGACCAGCACCACGTCCGGCCGCC
>JAZEWU010000012.1:3633497-3648409 GCA_036362915.1 Geotria australis
TGTCCTTTTTGTTACTGCTGTCACAGGGCCCCTTAATACCCCTCTTACGGCAGATGGGGAGTTTTAATGCCTCAATGTAATTACTGAGCAGTGCTCTAATTGAGCCAGTGGCCCCTTTGCAAACTGGGCTGGAAAAAAGCGTGGTGACCACTAGCCAATCCAGTTTCTGAAACATCATACATATTTGACCAGCTGCTTCTAAAGTATTTCTCTAAAATCCGTCTCTTCCTAGCCGTGGTACCAGATGCATACGGAGATGTTTATTTAATATTAACATTTGTTAATGTTAACCCTCTTGCAGCGTAAAACACTCGGTTATAAAGAGGCTACACGGATATTTATTCCTGGCTCGTGTAATTATGCTATGCATTTGTCTAAAGTACAATATGTGTGTGTTAACTAAAACATTTAAATATTGGCATAGTGTTATTGTTGGTTCAGTAATAAACAACGGAATGTTGAGTGTGATGAAATGTACATTTCTCACGCTTATTTTCGACTCATCAGAAAACCCATTAAGCAATCCTGCTTCCTTTTATACATTTCTCAACCAATTTGCATAGCATAATTACTATCACCTGATAATTGTAATTACACGACCTGTGAAGAAACTGCTACAATTTGCAAAACGGAATTGTTTCACTAAATCATACTCCAGTAGTTTTTAGATGATCCCATGTGCTGTGCAATTTAACCTCAGTTCACCAATCATGTGGATAGGGCTCAATCAAGGCATGACATATGTCGTACCATTAAGTAAAAATAATAAATCCAACTATGTGATGTAAAAACAACAAATATTATGAGTCCAGAGGGGCAAAGCATACGCATAGTCTTAATAACATGCTTAACGTTACGTGCATATTGATAACAATTCATAATGTCAGTTGTGTTATTCTCAATCTTTAAACATAGTTACGGAATTTCATACCATGTCAAAATGAAATTGTTTTCTTTTACTTACGTACCAGCAATTTATGTTATTTGTACGTGCGAGCTTGGTTAAATTGCGTTTACTGTGCACCTGACTACATGACTCAAGGAAAAACTGTTTCCACTAAACCTCTATGTGCTCTGTTAGTCGAAACGTGTAGACACTCCACGAGTAAGAGGTGTAGGTGTAAGGAACGTGAAATAACCAAGAGATACTGAAGGGTAAGTGGAAACAGAGAGAATAAGAATTCAAGCATCTAGAATTTTAACGAGGCCATTTTGGTGTTCAAGGCACGTTTAAATAGTAGCCGTTTAAATGACCTGTGAAATACGCATCGCATATACTCGTTATTCTAACACCGTCTCAGCGCCAATGATGTACTCACTCTCAGAAACGTAGGGAATCGGTAGCCGTAATAACCCACTGAAAAGTAGTCTCGTTTGGGTCTTGGGTTCTTGATGTTTATGATCTTCTGATAGAACAGTGCCTGTTTTTGCTGCAAGAATTAAACGGAGATGCATATAAAACAAGAGAAGGGACAGCCCTGAATGACTTGCTGATGCCGCTCATGGCTGAAGGGCTCCCTCTTGAAGGAGCAATAGAGCCCCTCCAGAGGGCATTTCGAGATGCTCTTCCACATTCACGTGATTGAATTGAGGAAAACACATCATAAAGCGAGTGACGCACGATTGTTTTCAATTTATTGTTTTGTTTATTGCTAATATCATTGAAATAGCTCAGGACGCTTTGTGCATATTGACAATCATCCTGATGTAAATATTAAGGTCCACTAAGCAGCCATGCAGACTTATAGCGTCTTGTTAGCAAGCATCTATTAAGACCAGCATGGGGAGGGCAGTGTGGCCAGGTCATATTTGTCTCCCAAGTGTCGATGTGTACACACAACACCACGTTCTCCTTTAAGGCTGAGCTAAATAGGGGCAGCACAGGATACAGTTCTAACACCACTTGCCACTGATGTTATCTATGGCCTGGAACTGAACTCAGAATATCAGGTTTGTTGCACAGTTTGTAAACTGCTTGCACAGGCCTCCCACCTTATGCACACAGAGACTCTGGGGCATGTGTTGGAAGTGAGCACCATCGACAGCTGACAGAGCACAAGGGGGATTTGTGACGGGCAGAAACATGTCTCTGCGTTTGTCTCTACAGTGCTGATGTTTGCACACCAAGTACGAATTTAAGGCTGAATTGACCCAGGTGAGGCGAGGACAAGGCCGGCTTAGATGATCACCGCTGATGATAGCCATCACCAGGTCGCTGACGGCAGCGCAATGCACTAACCACCGAAACCACGAGTGTTTCATTACGTACATGTATCGAGTGCCTGCATTCTGAATAATTTACCAGTGACAAAATATATATGATTTTAACCCTTAGTTAATCCGCTGATGAATAAAGCCTCCCCAAGCAATGTCAATCGTAGCGGTTGTTTGACCATACTTCGCCGTGCTTGTCAATGCTGCTTCGTGAAAGTGGTGCCTCGGACCAGGTCAGATATTGCTTGTCAATAATGTTAGCCGTAGCTGGGAATCGAACTTGGACGGCTGGGTTCGTAGTGCAGGGTGCTAGCCACGATGCTACCGCTCCACCGGATATTCAAACACAGACAAAGATCTCCCATATCGTCTTAACAGACAGCGGGGTCAAGTGCCGTGAGCAAGCACCTATGAAGGTCGACACGGCACACGAGGGAGTGGGTGACCAGCACCACGCCCGGCCGCCTTTGTCTTCCTAGTGGCAATGTTTACACACTGCACAAGGTACTCATTTGAGACTGAGTCGACTTAGGGGAGGCCCAAGACCGGTTCGGAAAATCGTCACTGGTGTTGGCCATGAGCGGGATTCGAACTTGGGTCGCCAGATTTGTAACCCAGCGCTCTAACCACTGGGCCACATCCACGCATACTGTCAAACACACACACACACGAATGATTTGGTGAAATATGATTTACCAGTAGCTGGCTTAGTTGCTCGTAGTCAAAAATCTCCATCTCGTACTGTTCAGCCAGCTCTTTGCACAGCACAATAGCCTCTTCCCACATCTGGGCGAGAGAGAATGAGCGTAAACGTTGGCTGAATGCTAAAGTGCAAATCATTCCACCCACACTTTCCTCATTGGGTTTATTTTTAATAACGTTGCTTTAAAGCACGTAACTTTACACGAGCAACCATCACAGTCATATAGATTTACTGAAAGAAATAAAAATCACAATTAGTTTCGTGCATTGAAGCATCTTGGAAATTGAATGATGACAAACTGTCCTGCAATATCAGTGTTATCGAAGCCGAGCTGAAAGACAACGATGTCCAGAAGCTGACCATCGTGCTTCGAAGAATCGCAAATAAGAAGATTGTAAAGGTAATGCAAAAGTATAACTTACAATGAACCGGAACATACATTCAGGTTAATTGAAGTGCCAGTGTGTGTATTTATACATTTAAGGGATATGTTAAAGTAAATAATACACGACTAGGAGTAACAACGCTCTTTAACTGGCCACCACCTTAACACATTAGCCCATTGGTTACAAAGGGGTCTGTGCGTAGCATTAGTTTCAGTCTATTTTAGGGCAGTGAACTAGTGCACGTATGTATAATTCATCATCATTAGCGCCAGCAATTGAGTCAACTCAGTGAAGACCATTTAACGGCAAGTATTGAATAGTTGCTGGCGTTATTAGACGTTGGCATAAAAATTAGACAATTGTAACGTGCGTTCTTGTATGTACATTACATTCTGTACGCTCACAGATCCACTCTATTGAAAAAAAAACCAATGTAGAAACACAACAGCCACTCTCGTAATAGTGATAATGAATCCACTGCGACTCGCCAACTGCTCTCACCTTTCCGCTGTCAAAGTATTTAATGATGTCCTGATACAGAGACTCCTTGAGCTGTCGATGAGTGTTGGCATGGTAGGAATTTCTCTGCATCTCGTGGCCAACACACAAGTCGTCCGACCACTGGAAGAGAACATCAAGGGGCCCAAGTGAAGCTGGCATGTCACGAATCATAAATCACCGTGTTAATTCTAATCTCCTTCCTCACATTAATTCAGATTGTGATGGCTTTTTAACACACACGTTGAAACTTAGTTTTAAGCTCAATCTTGCCAATTATTATTATTATAATTACACATCTGCTCCCACCGTCACCCCAACACTCAGTATCCGTCGGATGGCAACTTTCAGTAAAATCTTTGCAGAGCATTGGGCTGCGTTCTCTTGTTCTCTCGAAAGCTCTCCACACAAATACTCTTGTCAAAAAATGTAATCTTCAGGGGCACTGCTCCATTGTGCTGGGGTCTTCTTTTATCCCTGTTTATGAATTCCATTAAGGAGAAGAGGGAGGTAGGAAGGGGGAAAAGGTTTGAATGTGTCACAGGGGGACGATGTTGTGGGAGGGTTCCAAGGCCAGTGCTTTTTAGGTGGAGATACGTTGAAAGTGAGATCATTGAGTGGTCAGAGGTCCCGGTTGGAGTGTTTACTTCAATGCACAGCCCTGGCACACACTGGGTAGTCATATTTAAATGTACAAATGTGTACGCAATGGAAATGAAGTCTGTATTTTGGGGTTTCTAGTATATTATCAAGGAGCGAGCAATTCTCAGAGGACACCTTAAACCAATTTGCCATCCATGATATTGTGGATAGAATATATGTGGGCAGCAGGCTGGTGCAGTAGGAATATCATGTGCGCCTCACAGAAAGTCCTGCCCGATGCGGTTCGATTCCTGCCTCGGGTGCCTTTCTGTGTGGAGTTTGTGTGTTCTCACCCCGATCTGCGTGGCTTTGTATGGGTTCGCCGGTATCCTCGCACAGCAAAAAACCACTATAAATTAATTGGTCGATAACATCATAAAATACAGAAAGGCGGTGTCTGACGGAATAGTGCCGGTTGACCACCTGGCTGACTCGCGCCTCCATATCCGTGTCTCGTCCATCACCAGGTGTGGAATTTGCACGCGTTACAAATTGTATTAATACGATATATTTTAATAATAACAATATATTTTTGTAACGGGCGCATATTCTCCAGGCGCGTTGTGCCCGTTGATTCGGAGGCGCCAATATGTTACTATCTGCGGGAAAACAGCCATCACATGCTGTCATGGCTACAAAATTCAGAGGCGACGTTATTCTAATGTCCGTGTTTCCAACCACGAAAAAGCTTAATTATGATATCAGCTTTTGTTAATTAGAATGAATATTAGCTTTAGGCAGTGGTTCCAATCACGCTGTCTGCACACCACTGGTGGTCTGCAAGGCTAATGCGAGGTGGTACGTGGAACTATTGTTTTTTTTCCCACAAAACGCCCGTGATCTGTTTCTGTTTATTAATGGCGACGCTGCGTCGGAAGCGGTTCACAAGCACAAATAAATATATATACACATTTAATAGGCAACATTTCAGGCATTTGTCCTTCTTGATAGCATGCAAGAAGTAGGGCCATTGTCTGAAATGTCACCGATTACATACCGATTACACACTTGTGCACATATATTTTAAAGCTGTTCTTTCGAGCATTCCCCCCCTCTCTTTGGCTATCCCGATAGAACAGCATTCAAAGCAACCATCATGAATCGAGCTGTCGAAACCTACATCAGTATATATGTATTTCCGTTTAAAGTAGTGGTTATTTACAAATGTGTTGAGTTTTCGTTATCTGCACTCTAGACGGTGGTGAGCGAATATTTTATCAGGGTTGGCAATAGTCTGCGGCTCCAGCAAGGTTGAGAACCACTCACTGGCCTTGGGTATATTCATTGCTTTGTAATTTTAAAGTAAACGCCTTGTCATTCATACTCTTCGTTTTTGGCTTTCATGTAAATGTTGTTTTATATTCATCGTTTAGCGCTCTTGAGATGCCTTCATTGACGTGAAGTGCGCCGTATAAATACAGGCTGATTGATTGACTAAGAGGCCGGGTATGCTCGCGAAGAATTTGCAAGCAATAAAGAGTTAAACACGGCCAGCAAGCTACTTTCTGTACTGGCTGTCTACAGACCCGAGTGGTTGCAGTCTAAGGACACCATGGTGCCTTTGTGCAAACCACCCTAGCTTGTGTCCAGAGCGGCCGTATTGTAGGCACACACCACCACGCCCAAGAGGCCTTTTGGATAGCAACCGAGGTAGCTGATTCCTTTTTAACAATGCCCTATTCCGTGTAGATTTGGTGCCATTTACAACCCACAGTGAGGCTTACCTCTAAGTGCATCGACTGGCTTTAATGATGCTGCTCCATTGCATTACACCTACCATTAAATAAAGGGCACATTTGTCCTGTCGGTGCTTCAATTGCACATTAGGACCATCCTTTAGGCAGTGGACCACAAAGTCCGAATGTGCACTTGCAGACTCACACACACACACGCCCTGAATATCCACATTCCAAAGACACAAACGACATTTGCTTTTGTCTTTAGCAGCTATTCAAGTGCCAATTGTTGATAGATTTAGATAGATGTTTATTATTACAGCAGAGAATACCCAGTGGGCTTGCAAGCTCTGGATGCTGGATGCCTGTGACACAACAAACGCTCGTACTAAACACCGCACGCAACACGTGAAATCATAATTTCATACGGCAACGTCTTGATCAGATTTTTAAGAAAATATCGTAGTATTTCATCACGTACAAAGGTAAAGTAGCATCTCTGCAATTGCTTGCACACACCACTGCTCGCAGGAGGGCCTCCACTAGAGGGAGCACTAGAGAGCCCCTCCAGATGGTATTTTGCCCCCCTCTTCCACACTGGTCAGGCATCTTCGAAGAAGTGACAGTACCCACACTCTATACCACCACATGCAACCTAACTGTGATGTTCCCATCTACACTGGTGGGAGGATGTGACTAACTGGCACCACTGTTTCAGCTGCCTCGCTGAGAGATTGAGATGAAACGGGATCACCGTTACCACACGGCAGCATCTATGTTATACATGTAGCTTGAGTAACAGTGAAAAGAAATGTACTGATCTAGATTTTCACGTCTCGATTCATCATGGTCGCCCTTAAGAGCCGTTCTTTCGGGATGCTTCCAACGTGGGAGTCGAAACGTCGCGAGGGAGAGAGGGAGATCGCTCAACACGACTTTCCCGAAAGAACATATCTGAAGAGCAACCATCAGTAAATACAAAGTTTAGCTTGGCGTTATTGTTACTATCAGATAAATAGACAAAGACCCCCCCCCGTACAGCCTCAATAGATTGTTGGGTCAAGTGCTGTTAGCGGGAACCCATAAAGGCCGACAAGGCACATGACGGGGTGGGTGGCCAGCACTACACACGCACGCACAGACGAACGCAAGCTAAATTATAAACAAACGTCAACCACTGGGCCTGCTTGAACACAAGCGGGCGTTTGAAACATTTACGTTTGTCACCATTTCATCAACACTAGTGTTTATTTTTATACTCACGTTTTACTGCCTTGTCTTAATCATCGTGATCGCCAACATCGTTATCCATATGTCGAATATTACTCTGGAGTGCGCATTGGGCCAAAAACGCTCCCAAATCAGCGTTTCCCCGTGCGTTCCCCTGGGCGTCAAGTATTCGTTTACAAACAAGATTGGAACACATACCTTGAGCAGCTTGGCGTGGAGCAGCAGAGAATACGCAGCCTCGGTGAAGTTTTCGCTCTCCAAATGCAAGTCGCACAGCTTGTACAGATATCTTGGCGGCAAGAGGCAACGGCACGGTGCGTTTTTTAACACAACAAACAGATCATCAACGAAATGTAAACAAACAGGCTTTTACACAGGGGATACTGCTTTTGCCAAACGTAACGCACAATTGTGAAAATAAATATTGCCAAATAAGACGAATGTCCAAGGGAAATCTGCTTCGTTGTCTGGTTTTTTTTCCGAACACATGAAATATAACATTTTCAGAACCGCGTAACTATTTAATTCCATCCCCCCCGTTTTTGTCCCGAGTACAATTAATGAATCGCAATGTCCCAGACATGTTGGTCTCATAAAAGGAAATCCGATGCTAATTCATCCGCCCACATTCTGCCAGGCAGTTTGCAGCTCCCCATGGGATCCTTTTAAAAAAGAGTTACAGCTGATTACTGCCGCGGAGGCAGTGGCCCCTTTACCTGATGTACATCTCCTCCCGCTCAATCTCCTTGTAGAAATTCTGCAAGGTGAGAGAGAACACATTCTTAGCAGGGCAATGAATTGCACGGACGCATCGTTTGTCATGCGGCACCCAAGCCCTGATAACCCCCGCAGACTAAATTAATTTAGTGGAATATCTCCGGCGCCACACAGTGGTCAAAAACAGGCGGCTGGTTGAATAATATATTTTCGAGGGCCTTAATTCGGCGTAGTATGTCATCAATATGTCAAGGTTTAGGCGGCAGTGACCTACAACAGCAAATGTATAGACTTCATCCCCAGATATTCAACTCCAATATTACACCCTTATCTCGAGCGCTTCCGAAATGAACTTGTTGAGCCGTGTTTATTTTCAAGGCTCCTGCTCCCGCCACGGTTATGAACTTATCAACCCGCGCGTGTCCGATATTATCCGAGCTCCGAAGCCAAGCAAGCTTGAGCCCGGCTAGTATATGAATATGAGGCTGGAAATACCAGGTGCTGTATGCCAGGGCTCTGAGGTAACCCGGCGATTTCAGTACAGCAAGTGAATTTGAAATATAATTTGGCTGAGTTTTAAGTGTTATCCACTCTCGTGTGCAGTTTTATGTGGTTCTTCGGTTTTATCCCACATGTGAAATGCTTGTTAATAGTAATTTACTTGACCTAACTCATGAAAAGAGCTATACTATAGTAATTTCCAATTTAATAAAGTGGCTAAACATCCCAATGCAAGACCCACGTTCCTGGATAAATAAAAAGGTGTTATCATTGCACAGCATTAGTGATATTGCTATTTTATGAAAATTGCATTGTAGTAGTTTAGTCTCAACGATTAAAACGGAACCATGTGTTGGGGAAAAAAGCAGCTGTGTTGTTAACCAATTAAAATTAAAACATAGCTGTTCTTTTAGGATAGCCATGTTCCGTCTCTCTGTTTCACGACGTTTGCCTCCCGCATTGGAGACATCATCAGGCGTTATGGCGCGTATTTTTAATGCTCCTACTTCCTCGGAACGCCTGATGGTGCCTCCAACATTGGAGGTAAAACGTCGCGAAGGAAAGAGAAGGAACACTCAACACGGCTCTCGCGAAAGAACAGCTATGGAGAGCATTTCTCATACGTGGAGCCATGAAAACCTACATCAGTACAATAAATGAACTTTGAAAAAAATTAAGCAAACCTGGAAATAAAGTATTGCATGCTTAAATTAACATCGCATCACTCAACACATTTCTCTCCACTCAAAGTTTGACGACACGAGTCTAAATATTTCTCCTCGGTCTGCGAGCCCACGCTGATAAAATGTCCAGAAAGATACGGTGAGCCATGATGAATGGAGGGAATCGGTGTGGCCCCTTTATATATTTATTTTAAAATGTCACCATTTGGTTAAAAAAAACCCAAAGTCGTAAATCAAGCCAACTGTGGTGGGTGGTCAAAGTTTAATCATTGTAATGAACTGGTAGGAAGGGGAAAGGCATGTTACAGAGCGGTACCTTTAAGTGTATGTGTAAATCACCAAAAAAGCTGTAACCTTCAATGGTCTCCAGCAGTAAGTTTCACGTAATGGAATGTAAGTTATCCCGTTCAATGCACTTACCCTTGGTGGATTCTATGGTAATGTAATGGGAACCTGTTTTAATGCCACGCTATCATACGGTGAAAAGTGAATGTCATTATAAACTACCGTAAATAACAAAGACCCACGTTGTCCCGCAAAAATGTGCAATAAGTATCGAATTGATGTAAGTGTCTATCCGACAGTGGGGCCATCTGCCCCGTTAATTTATTGTGCAAATGACAAAGGCAAAAAATGCTTAATTTCATAATTATTGTTGTACACACAGAACAATGATTGCAATAACCCGGAGCGCATATATACAATTCAATTATATATTTGTTTCTCTCCTGGTAAACATGCAATGAATACTAAAACCAAAAGCTTTTGCTCCATTAATTATGGTAATTGCCAATAGTTGTTTACATAGACATTAGATTAAAAGTGTGGTCGAGGGTTTTTGCCGGGCACTCCGGTCCCCTCCCACAGTCCAAAGACATGCTGCTGCATACGTTAATTGGCCTGTGGAGTAAGTTGCTCCGGGTGCCCTGTGATGGACTGGCGTCCAATCCTGGGTATAGCCCTGCCTTGCGCCCTGTGTCTGTCGGGATAGGCTCCATCTCACTGCAAGCCTGTATTGGATTAAGCGGTTTCTGATAATGGATGGATGGATGTTGTCTAATCCAGGGGTTCTCAAACATTTGTACCTCAAGGCCCACTGGGCCCACTTGGATATGGTCTCCACGGACCACTAGGTGGTGCTCGTGGCCCACTGGTGAGTCGCGACCCACCGGTTCAGAATAGCGTCTCTAATCCATGTGTTCCTCTTTCTGTATTTTCAGTCTTAGCTCTATCGTTTTTAATAGCCATGTGTCTGAACAATATGGCATAGCAGGTTTGTACGCTGATCAAACAGTCTTCTTGAGGCACATTGATAGGCTCCTCCTCTTTCATTCATTATTAGTATCCGCTGTCTCCTGGAGAGGGTTGTGGAGCGTATCCCGGCAGATACAGGGCACAAGGCAGGGTTATACCCAGGACAGGACCCCAGTTTATGCATTGCACGGGGATAATTACTCAGCAGGCCAATTAACCTATGCAGCATGCCTTTGAGACTGTGGGAGGAAATCGGAGCACCCAGCAAAAACACACACATTGGTATGCTATTCCTCATTATTAAGTTCAGCTTCCCCAACACCACTTCAACCTGCTCTTGTCTGTCACGTTACCTAATCATTTTTATTCCGGGCTATTCAGAGAAACACATTGAGAATGATAACTAGTTGTTAAGAGATTTGCTAAAATGTCCGTTTTGTACAAACTGGTGTCTCTAAACATCCTGCGAACGTCCCCTGTGAAACATGTGCTCGCTGAACGTTATAGATCGTCACAGCCGGGAGCCACTTTGAATCCACCGAACGCTAACGTGGCTTGAAAAGGAAATACATTAAATTCGCGTTTGGGGGTAATTGTCCTGATACATCACAATAAATGTGTGCGAGGTTAATCTAACTTAAAAAAACACTTCCGAGGTGAATCGTTTATTCAAACCAAGATCCCGAGCGGAATTTAATTACTGTGCAACAATAAAGCCTGGGGGGGGGGGGGGGTGCATGCGGCGGCTCTGACACCGCCCTGTCCCGTGGAGAGCCTTGCATCGGTGACGCTGTTCGTCGAGCCAGGTCACTGAGCGTACCAGGAGGTTGACGGTGCAGCTCATTCGATTCTCGCGGTTCTCCTTGTTCTCCTTGTTCTCCTCGCTGGTGATGCTGCGGTAGTCAAGCAGCCGCTCCAGCAGGCGCGACACCAACAACACGAACGCCTCCCCTGTCCGCGACAGGAATTTGTGGCGGCGGCAGCAGTCTGACAGACTTCGAGACAGCACAGCGTTGGGAGACAGGGGTTTGTGGAGGGTTGTAGGAGGGGTTGTTTGAGGGTGGGTTGCGGTAAGGGTTTCTTCCAAGAGCAAGGAAGAAACGAAATGAGGTACCGACATTAATTCACCTGCCTTATCGCCCCGCATTGAATAGGGCTGCATCGAGTTGGCCTTCCATTGATCATGCTGAGCCTGGTTTGAGGCTAATGCAGGACAGCCAAGGTCAGGGCTATATATATGGTAGTGAGGGTATTGAAGGCAGTGTCTCCGTCTTGTCAATAATTAAAGTGGTAGCGTTGGATAAAATTAATAACGATTAATTATTTACCCTTATTTTTAAATGGAAATTAATACGTATCTCAATAATGAATATGCCCGAGTCATTGGAATGTTAACTGGAAGTCGCTGCCATTAAACTGTAATGACATACTAAACTGCACCTCGTTGAAATTCAGTTCGCAGTGAGAAACAGCTGTGAGCGACAGTTTATGCATTTCACATGCCCCCCCTTATCGTTATGCTCCCCCCCACAACCCCATATAAATTACCTTACTGTTCGCAGTGTTTCACGGGTTTATTTTGACCCTTGAACGTGTTCGCAAGGCAAGTGGAGGCGCAAGTTGAAGTAACCCGTATAATGCATCCTGTCTAAAGGTTGCTTTGCTCTGGCGTGCGTGGCGAAATCAAAACAAATAAGCATGATTCATTGACGTGTGTGTGGTGGCGGGGCCATGTGGAAGGAATACGGATCAAGTACGCGTTTGCAGCATGCCTGAATTGTTATTGACTTGAGAGCTTAATGTTCTTGTATTAAAGCTTCAGAGCATTGAGCCGAGACGGATAACTCTGCGCAGACATTGGCGGGAGTGGCATGCAGGGAGATTCATGACTGTATCCGGAGACTAAACAAACAACGCTTGAATTCGGTCCGTGCGACGACAACAAAAACAAACTTTAGGACTCTGAAATAATTTCACAAATCAGAATGCTTGTGAGTAGAACAATGAAGGTTGCCGCTACAAGTTAAATTTGGTGAAATGGAGCAGGTGCACGCTTCTTGTGCAATGCAGTAACGTGGCAGCCAATGTTGGCTCGTTGTAACATATGCTGGTGGTATTTGCAGTTGTGATGAACGCAAATAAAACGCGCGTATGGTCGTTCGCGCAAATTACGCTCACCGGACTGACAACAATAAACACGTGTACCGTATATAAAACAAAGAAATAATTGCAAATGAAAAATGCAACATATTTATGAACTGAATGGAAAGTTAACATCCCAAACTGAAATGTTGCACCCCTAATATACATTGTGTATAATTCAAGAGGCTCCTGTTAAATAATTACACGTTCTTAGAATGTTAATACTACGTTATTAATGTGATGTTAAGCGGATAGTGATGATTACTTTCTTCCAGTTTATTGAATGCCAATAAAGATATATTCGATGTTAAAGAGACAATTGATTTTAGAGGACACGCATGCTCGTATTCGAAAAGGAGGTCCACGTTTCAGGACAAGGATTCTCCATCTCTGAGAGGAATTGAGATCTATAATAATAATAATAGCATTTATATAGCGCCTTTCACCCGAGGGTCACAAAGCGCTGCACAAAGCCGCGGAGAGAACGACATGTCAACAGCGACAGAGCACGGAAAATCAACAACCATTTTTGGGTTTTTTTTTTTAATAATCCGAGCTGTGGGGAGAACGGCATATCAACAACGGGGAGACAGAAAACTGAGTCAAGCGATAGCAATGAATTATAGACATTCATTCATTCATTTTCAGAAACCGCTTAATCCTATACAGGGTCGCGGTTATAAGACATGGGACAAAAAACAACAGGAAAATATTAATAATAATTCTGTGATGCGCTCTGTATTACGACCAGTTGCGTAACAAACAATGTATTAAAATTGATTGTTACGCTCCAGTTTCATTTATTGAATCTCCCCCGAAATAATGTATTATTTATGATTTGTATAGCTTACGTGTAATGCATTCACGTAATCCTCACTGTCACGTTGGAAGCATAATGCATGATGATGATTCCAACGTAGGAGGCGAATGGTGACGAGGGAGAGATGGAGATCGCGCGACACGGTTATCCCGAAAGAACAGCTCTGAAGAGCAACCATCAGTATATCTTGATCTCCTTCTATTGGACGCCCTTCCACTGGCGATGGTGTGAGCGAGCACTTGCAGGGCTGCACATTTACCCTTTACATGCACCTTCCATCCTCACCTTTCAAATGGCAGGGGGCAAATCGTTTCGGGCTGTTCTGATCTATCACGCCACCGGTGCAGTCCCTCAAAATCCCACTCCTCCCGTTATGCTCAACAAACGGGGGTATAAATGCACAGAAATCCAAATCAGAGACCCGTCTTGTGTCTGCTTGTGTGCGCTGCGTCGTGCCGATGCCAAGTCACACAGCGGCAAAGACTGTACTCACATGCGCTCGAAGAGGATCTTGTACTGCTCATCTCCTCGTCCTCCCTCGACTTCGTGGTCAAGCTTGGTGATCAGCTCGTTTTCAAACTGCAGTGCGCCGAGACGGACAAAACGTTACACGTTGTTGCGTCACTTTCCGGTTGGCGAACAGGTTTATAAAGTTGCCGCTGTTTCGAGATAGCCGTGTCGAGCGTTCCACCTCCGCCCGTCGCTACGTTTGGGCTCCGGCGTGGGAGGTGACACGTGCTGAGAGCAATTCACATAAATCGAGCGGTGAAACCGTGCCTCGTTACTTTTTAAAAATACAAGGTAGACGTACCGATGTAGGTTTTCACGGCTCGATGCATGATGGTTGCTTTTCAAAGCTGTTCTTTTGGGATAGCCGTGTCGAGCGTTCCCTCTCTCTCCTTTACGACATTTCGCCCACCATGTTGGAGGCATCTTAAGGCGTTCTGAGTTCCAGCTATCCCGAAAGAACAGCTTTGAAAAGCAACCACAATGCAGACGCTTAAAGAATGCTACCGGCTGAGGGTTTAATAAAGTATGTTCGGGGGAAGCAGTTGGCGCAGTCGTTGATGCACTGCGCTACGAACCCTGTGACCTCAGGTCGATACCCGGCCGTGGCTGACAGCAGTGGCGGGTGATATCTAAATTGGTCCTGAACACTTCCACTTCACCAGTCTGCACTGACTAGAGTGGTGAAGCATCGTAAATAAACCCGTATGACTGGTAAAGCGTGGGCAAGCCTTCATCCAGCAGTGGATTGATAAAGCACTGTAGATGGTTATTAGTAGCGTTGCTTAAAATGCAATTATGAAATGCATACGGCAATGCGTTTTAAAGGGAATGCTGTAGTATAAACTCCGCATGTCAAGGGATTCGTGTTAATCGTTGTGTGTAAGCCATGCCTCTTGTGCAAACGCTCAGTAAACACCCACACGATGTTAAATCAAC
>JAZEWU010000012.1:3653501-3673419 GCA_036362915.1 Geotria australis
CTATATAAATGCTATTATTATTATTATTATATTGATAAATTATTACTATCTTAGTTTTTTATATTTTTTATTTGCCTTTTATATCAATGCATTAACAGCTGAGGTCAAGCTGTTATAAGTTATAGGTTCAGAATAGTTTTTTTTTTGCAGTAAAGTTAATGGGTAGATTCAGGCATCGTTGATCGAGAATCAGATGTATGAGGATGGCACGGTATGCGTCTATGTGAGAGAATCTCTGATGTGTTTTCGGGTCACACTGAAAGCTCAGATACCCGTTGTCCTGCGTAATTTGATGGAGAAAGTCAGCTGCTCCGTGCAGCGCCTGTAGAAGCTCCCCGCACATGCAGTGAAACGTCGGACAATGTGCGGTACAACATGCGCTCGAATCCGAAAACCCGTCAGAGCTACACTGTGCAAACACTAAAGTACGGCAATATCTTTGCAGCATTTCCCTTCTGAAGAACATTCTGCGTCGAGCGATCTCCTTTCTCCCTCGCGACGTTTTACCACCCGCGTTGGAAGCATCATTAGGCGTTCTGGTTGTATGAAGAGCAACCGTCATGAATTGAGCCGTGAAAAACTACATGTCATTCTTACGTTAAGTTAATTATTTTTTTACCATTATAGCCTTGTGAAAATGTCCAACTGCATTGAGACAAATGAATGGAAATGCCAACGTATCAAACACGGTTGTGCCGAGATAATGAAAGGCAGTTAATGAAATTGAATGCTTTTTGCAGTTCGGCTCTCACAAGTAAAGGCGTTCATTTAAAAATAAATTGTATGGAAATTCATCATCATCATTATCAGTACCCACTTAATCCTTTAAAGGATCAAGGTGAACCAGAGCCTATCCCGGTAGACACAGGGCGCAAGGCAGGGCTATACCTATGATGGGACTCCAGTCCATCACAGGGCACCGGGGGCAATTTAGTCCACAGGCCATTTAACCTATGCAGCAGCATGTCTTTAGACTGTGGGAGTCTTATTATTTTTTATTAAAATGTAATATCACTTCTTAGTTCCAAATAACTTATCCACCACATCTTATCTGGCGATCGACCAACTGCTTAGTGGACAGATTTGTCAGCATTTAGGAACCTTGTCAATTGTTCCAACTGCTGTGCTGGTAGTGTGATAATACGTAGGACTTTATCTGTACCACGTCTGGTATAAAATAATGTCATTCGTCCATTGCTTAATGTAGCATATGGCCCATACGCATGTGGAACAATAGTGGGCTCTGCAAGTGTGACAACTTCCCATAAAATCTTTACTGTTAATGTGAAATGATTGTTAAGTGCAGAGAACGACTTCAGAAAGATGACATAGCAAAACTACTTGTCACATCTGGGGCCGCAATATTGAGTGTCGTTCAACTTGTATTTACC
Source organism: Geotria australis (assembly GCA_036362915.1). Taxonomy (NCBI): domain Eukaryota; kingdom Metazoa; phylum Chordata; class Hyperoartia; order Petromyzontiformes; family Geotriidae; genus Geotria; species Geotria australis. The sequence goes on from JAZEWU010000012.1 coordinate 3,654,893, forward strand.
ACATGTCAGTGTCAAGTAAAAATACTCACTTCTCAGAGCAAGCAAAAGCTGAATATGATATGGGTGTTATGAAACAAAGAGTTCATTGAAATCTCTCAGGAAATAATGCAACCCTGCCTATATTAGGAAGTGGATATCAAATAACTACTTTGTGAACCATGCTATGTAGAGGTCAGCACGTTCACACCCAGCCTGTTGTAGACTCTAACGATCGTCGTGTGGCAGTCGAACTGATAATCTTAATCCCTCAGCACTGAAAGTTAACCAAGTTAAGTGTTGTTCGCTCGCCAATGGCATTTCTTGTAAAACATTAGCACTTCAACTCAGATTGATGAAATAACCACCTTGACCGACACCTGACACCACGTGGGTGGTAATAATAATAATAGCATTTATCTAGCGCCCTTCACCCGAGGGTCACAAAGCGCTGTACAGGGCCGTGGAGAGAACGACATGTCAACAACGACAGAGAACGGAAAATCAGCAACCATTTTTTTGGGTTTCTTTTTTTAAATAATCCGAGCTGTGGAGAGAACGGCATATCAACAACAGGGAGACAGAAAACCGAGAGTCAAGCAATAGCGATGAATTATAAGACATAGGACACAAAAACAACAGGAAAATAATAATAATTCTACAACAAGCAAGGAGGGAACAAATGTCACCGAGCAGACGCAGATCGTAAGAGAGAGAAAGAGAGAGCCAACATCTCGGCACGGCACCAATAGCCCGCTCCAACAATCCAAGCCGGAGGAAGGAATGAATGTTCCTAAAAAGACGCAGGTATGAAGAGAGCCAACAACCTGGCACGACAGCGTTGAGCCGCATCAGAAGTCCTGATGCGGCTCAAGGAATTAATGTTCCTGGTAGGGGGTCATCATTCGGCAGCGGACTAACAAAGGGTTGAAAATTATTGTTTTTTAAAATAAATGTTCACCTTGGAAAACAAATCATTATGTTGCCATGGCCACAAGTGCAATTTAACTGACAAGACATTCTAGGGGAAAATAACCGAAATGTGTGCTAGTGGGTGTTGAGGGGAGGCCACATTGCAAGTTATGAGAGAGACCACGGAGGCAAGGGACACTAGCATATTTTTTGCAAGGGCAATTCTGAGATAATTGGCTCCATTTGGGTGCTACAAAGGGAGAAAATAACAGAATCCTGCAGTGTCTGCACAAAATAGACATGGATACTTTTTTAGAGGGAGTATCTTGGATAGCCGCATACAATTCACGTAACCTTAATCGATATCGAAATAGTGTTAACTATTTTCAAACCGGACTTATTTTTTTAAATGATGCCTAATATGAGAATTTGCTCTCAATAGCTGTTCCTTCTTTCTGCTTTGCGACGTTTCGCCTCCCACGTTGGAGAGCAGTTCTCATACATCTGGGAAGAAAAAAAGTCAGTCTGCTTCGTTTACAACACCATTTAAGGCGTTTTATTATCTTGATGGGAATAGGGACCTTATCAGTCACGGAAAAGTTACCTTCATCAGAGTTTAGGCTAATGGGGTTTTAATTAGAGCGAGGTTTTCCAAAAGTATCGTTAGCGTCAAACGGTGCAAAATGAGCGCAGCGTGATAATTGCCTTGGTGACATGCGGGCAACGGTGCAGTAGAAAAAACAGGACAGCGTAAAAATATTTTGAAGATGTTTCCAGAAGCATGCATCCAAATATCACAGTTGCATGCCCGGTATGCACAGAAGCCTTACAAGGACAGCACCATTTGCACATGTGCGCAGGGGAAATGAAATTAATAAGATGAAAGGGGAATAATACAATTCAGCAATATTCAAAATAACAACGCCTCTATGATTCACTAGTTGAAAACTGGATTCACTCGTTGGAAAGCATGAGTGCAAGTTATTTTATCCGTTGTTCCTATCCAATTAGTTTGGTACTTTGAATTTGATTTCCCTTAATATGTAACATCCACTTAATTGTTTAATGATAATGATTTAAAAAAAGAAGATTTTTTTTGTTCGACGTTTAAAAATATTATATTCATTTGCAATGTTCTGCAAACGCCTTCTCCCTTAAAAACGACTTACAGTCCGAACGAGTTCTTGTTAGGTTAAACAATAATGGTAATCAGTCTATTAATCAGTCTATTAACCTATCGCCATACTGATATATACTGTAATGGTGTAATGATGTTGTGTAATGGTTAACACACTCGACTTGCAATCCAGTAGTTTCCAGTTCGTTCTCAGTTGAAACATTGGGCAAGGAACTTAAATCCTCCAGCAATATAAATGGGTACCGCCGTTCTCAACCGGTGGGTCGCGACCCACCAGTTGGCCTGAGCGCCACCTAGTGGTCCGTGGAGACGATACCCAAGTGGGCAAAGCAGGCTTTGAGATGCAAAAGGTTGACAACCCCTGGTCTTGTACATCAGCGGTCAAATAAAGTATGGGTAGTCCGACCTATTTTTACAATATATGTGAACAGTGTGAATAGGTAGAGCAACCACTGTCAAGAGCACGTGTCTAGAGCTCGCTCTTAGTGAGGAATCCCATCCATCAACAGAGGGGACGAGCAAGCAATTGCAAGACTATACCTGTACTTTCTATCCTTTTATACTGACTTCACTTGGGCTATGTGGGGTGGGGCAGGGGGTTGTGTGGAGATGATGAAAGCATACCTGGGGCCACCTAATGAAGCAGCTGCTATGCAAACCAGCGCTAAGATTAATCGATGGGCGCTGTATCCTGTGTGGGCATGAATATATTTGCGCTACATCATTATATTTAACACCGTAAATTGAAATTATGCCTAAACAGGAATTTGTTAATATTCATTCTCCCATCACACTTTTTTTGGAAAGCAGGCATACATATGAATAAATACGCAAAAACTCATCACATTCCTTTCTAACAATGTCTATAAATAAAAAAACATATTTCTTATTATATTTCTTGAATATTTTAGATATTTCATCCTCTTCAGGCCACAGTGTTATTGGCTCATGAGTAGAGTGTATTTGTTCAATTTGAGCGTGTGTACCACTGCCAACGCAGCACCACGAAATTGCTTCATTTTTTAAATCAGCTGAAATTAGTTATAACTGCAGAGAAATTATAAAACCCGTTTTCAGGAAAATTGCAGACATTATCAGTGCATCAACTAAAACTTCAGCCTTTTCAGTTATTTGTAACGAGGAAGTGATATTACATTTTAATTACAAAAAAATAATCCTCTCACAGTCCAAAGACATGCTGCCGCATAGGTTAATTGGCCTGCAGACTAAATTGCCCCCGGTGCCCCTTAATAGACGGGCGTCCCATCCTGGTTACATCCGTCTTGCGCCCTGTGTCTGCCGGTATAGGCTCCGGCTCACCACGACCCTGTACAGGATTAAGCGGTTCTGACAATGTATGTATGGATGGAATACTACTTAAAGCGCACCCTTTGAGCAACGCTCCCCAATGGCACTTTACGCAATCAAATCAAATTTGAAATCTATAAGCCGAATGTAATTTGGAGTGTGTTTTCAACAACATCATCAGTATCATCGTCATCATCATCATAGCTGTCTTTGCCACCCCTGCTGCTGGTCTCACGAGGTAATCATCCATCTGGGAGCGGATCTGATTGCGTCATTCCCCAAGGTGTTGTGCCTTTCTGTGTGGAGTTTGCATGTTCTCCCCGTGTCCGCGTGGGTTTTCGCCGGGCACTCCGGTTTCCTCCCACCGTCCAAAGACATGCTGCCAGGTAAATTGGCATACTCACTAAATTTCCCCAGGCGCCCTGCGATGGACTGGCGTCCCATCCTTGGTGTTCCCCTGCCTTGCGCCCTGTGTCTGCCGGGGTGGGCTCCGGCTCACCGCGACCCTGTATAGGATTAAGCGGTTTCTGAAAATGGATGGATGGATGGAAGGTGTTGTTCCACTCGGGCATGTTCCCTCATTTGGCTGCTATTGCCATCATTGTCGAGCACCAACCATCATCACCTCTCGCCTGATGTGTCCTACACAAGACCATTTAATTTTAGTAACGATTCACGTGATGCCTCTGATTTGCATTAGTTCTGTGATCTATGCGTTTCTCTTTCTTTCTCTTGTGTAAATTCAAAGTGTAAACCTCTGCATGCCACGCTGCATTTTTAACGGTTTTTAAACTATTTTCTTTGTCGCTGACAATTTTCCCGAACAACTTGTTATGGCACGTAATGTGCACTGATTGAATATGTCCTTTATAAGGTGTGTTGGAAACTATGACTGGATTTCATTTGGCAGAACGTAACAATTATAAGACCTATTGTAAAATCGTTTTTCACTGGGGCTGATCGGTTGTAAAATGTAACATGATACAACACAATTTTCCCATTTGCTCTTAAAAATCTTGGATGCCTTCGTAGGGGCAATGACATTTTGTTTATTAAAACAAACGTTTCATTTAACTACCAAAAAACTGCAACAAGCGGTGTGAATGGCTTTGGCGATATTTCTCGAGAACGACCTCTTGTAAAACCGTGGCAGGTCCTCTATTACCTGTGGATATTGGAGACTTAAAGTCTCCTTTAAATTGCAGCCTGTTTCGATGATGTAGCTTCGCCGGTAGGGTTTTGGTTTTAAATGGCAAATCTTTAATTCAGCGGGAATGGAGACTGCCTAACCGCACACTGCACCAATGACTTAATCTTAATAGCGGAGGAATTAATAAAAAAAACCAAAAGAAAATGTTAAATGCTATTAATTTCAAATGGCTAACAAATTAATTGTTACTTTAGTCTTCGGCATACAAGATGTGACGTTATAATTAATTTCGGTAAAACATTGTTTTGTATCTACATTTCAGTAAAAGGAATATTCATGCAAATTAGTCCTTGGAAATGTATGTGGCTAATTCATTAGGCAATGTAAGGCATGATACATTATGGTTGCCCTTCAGAGCTGTTCTTTCGGGATAGCCGTGTCGAGCGATCTTCTTCTCTCCATCGCGACGTTTCGCCTACCAAGATGGAAGCATCAATGTTGCTCGGGAGAGAGGGAGATCGCTCGACACGGCTATCCCAAAAGAACAGGTCTAATGAGCAACCATCATGAATCAAGCCGTGAGAACCTAGAGCATGATACATTGTTTATTCACACATGCTCAATATAGTTTCCATGTATCCCCTTGTTTGCTTCATAACGCGGTTTGTAGTGTATCGCACAATACGCCGTGCTACCGCTCCACCCCGATACCGTTATCTCCGTTAGGTACACAGTCATACGGAGTGTCTCTTTTTTTGTGGATAAATCTCGATACATCCTACTGACATTCTAACATTAAAAGCCATGTTGCTGGATTATCTACCGTGTCATGCCTGTGTAAGTCATCAGTCTGTGTGACTACCCCTGGGGATCACAGTGCCTGCCCGATACCAAGTAATGAGCGTTGCACGCCGTAATTAACGCTCTTCCACACAAATGGCGAGGGACACATATCCCAGACAGAAGCTTCCGCGCTTTGCCAATGTCTGTACTACATCACAGGATGAAGTTAACAGAATTGGGAAAGACGATAGCATGTGATTGAGCAATTAAAGGCCTTCTGTCGGTAAGGGTGCAACCTAAGCCAAGTTAAACATTAAAGCAATACGTGGATCGATTCGGCGATCGTTGATCGGTAATCAGATGTATGAGGATGGCACGGTGCGCGTCTACGTGATAGAATCTCTGATGTGTTTTCGGGTCACACTGAGAGCTCAGATAACTGTTCTGCTGCGTAATTTGATGGAGAAAGTGAGCTGCTCCGTGCAACGCCTGCAGAAGCTCCCGCACATGCAGTGAAACGTCAGACAACGTGCGGTACCGCATACGCTACGATCCGAAAACCAATCAGAACTACACTGTGCAAACACTAAAGCACGATACTATCTTCACAGCATTTTCCTTCTAGTAAATATTTGTTCATGTTCCCGCAAAAAACTGTCATTGTTATGTTGACTTAATATATTTTTTTACCATTATAGCCTTGTGAAAATGTCCAACTGCATTGAAACAAATGAATGGAAAAGCCAAAGTATCAAACACGATTGTGCCGAGACTATAAAAGACATTTAATGAAATGGAATGCTTTGCAGTCAGGATCTCGCAAGTTAAGGCCTTCATTTAGAATTGTTTTTTTTTAATAGAAATTCATCATCATTATCACGGTGAGCCAGAGCCTATACCGCCAGACACAGGGTGCAAGGCAATGCTATACCCAGGATAGGCCACCAGATTATCGCAGGCCAATTAACCTACGCAGCAACATGTCTTTGGACTCTGGGAGGAAACCAGAGTGCCTGGCGAAAACCCACGATGACACGAGAATCAAAAACCGTGCTGTGAGTAGCCACACTGTGATTTCATAAAGAAAACAATACAAATCAGATAAGTCAGGCAGAAAGGCACACCAGGGAATAAATGCTAATTACGGACATGATATTGACTGTGAAGGAAAGTAAGTGGGCCTCGGCAGGACACGTCTCTTGACGGTCGATGAATGAAACTGGTGATAGAATGGGAGGCAAAGGAGAAAATGGACCCAGGAGGGCGTCCCCTGTGGAGATGGAGTGATGAGATCAGTTCATGTGTAGGCTTCGCAAGACGCTGAGGGGTGGCAAGGTATGGTGTTGGAGGGCCTTCGTCCCTCTAGTATATAGAGTGCACCTGATGATGATGATGCACTGGAGAATTTATACAAAAATTGGCACACCTTTACAAACCGAAAATATGAGTTTCGGTTTGTTAGTTGTGCGTTCAGACGGCCTTAATTAATGCTAAGCTTTACGTGGTTTCGCAAATCTCGGCGATTTTGACGGTGGATACAAATAATGTAGTGCATCTATTGTGGCGCGGTAACACAAATGCGCGTGTTGTTTCGTTATAAAGAGCATATCTTGCTGTTTGTTTTGGTTTTGATGCTTGTTAGGGTCTTGTTACAGCTGACATTGGCCCTTGTTGTGATCTAGCTGAGCTTAATGGCTTTGCCGGTTGGCTCCGCATATATGCATGAAAAAATGTTACTGTGCTCGAGCCTAGCCGCGCAACAACGCTAGATTACTTTTACATAAATTGAGCCTGGAAAGGCTACCGGTGTAAAGTTTGAATTGTCGCATCATTCACACGGTAAACTTCACCGCGGTCCGGCAATTCCGTAGGTACTGCACTTTGCCTGATCATTGCTGGCAGCGCCAGTTCCATCTTCGCCGTCAATGAAGGCGTGGGATTAGAGACAGAAATTGGTCGCTGCAGCGATGGGACAGATAAAGGGATTTCTCATGCCGTCGGTGAAAATGTCTCTTGAATGAGAATGCTCGATCAATAGGAGGAGCTGGGCGTTTTAATGCATGCACATTGGTTAATGGCGTAGGTGCAAAGAGGTGCAGATAGGGAGGCGAGCACGGGGAGCTGCATTAGGCGCCGAAATATATTTGGCATTCAGACAAAAGCTGTTCTTGATGTAGTGCTGTGTGGAAGTACGCCGGTGTTATTGGAATTTTTCAAGCAAAAAAACGGTTCGCTAATGCACCTGGGATATATTTTATTTACGGATGGAATGTAATGGATCAGGGGCAGACGCGGGCGACTCTTATCAAATATTACACGAGCTCTCGCAACAGCCCATGCATATGTGCCGCCAATAAAACGTGAAGAAGCTATGCCTACATTTCAAATTGATGTTTCACTCACTTTGGCAATAGGAACATGCACACTGAGATACGTTTGATCACATTGACGACTCCCCAGCCACAGCCTCAATGTTTGTTTAGAAAAGTACGTTTACAAACACTAAGCATGTACATATTTCCAGTCATTATGGAATAGGTCTGACGTTTATTGACAATCGTAAATCGGAAATTATATTGAAAACACTGACTGTACATTAAAAGGTGTGACTTTGGTATATCAAAGGTGTGCTTACAAGGTGGTCTTGCCTTATTGGTTAGGGTTTGCTAAAACCATGCAGACTGGTGGCTCAGCGAGAGAGTAAGCGGCTCGTAAGGTTGTGAGTTCAGATCCTGGTTGGTCGTTGACTCATCCCATCATCCTTCCACGGTCTATAAAAAGTGTACCTCTTTGTGGAAAAGTCAAGGTTTGTTGTATACATACACAACTGAAATTTCCACCTCTGGTCCAGGGTTGTGATCAGGCGATGAGCATCACCTCAATGCTCAGCCGAGCAGGAAATTGCACATTTTTGTAAGCAACGACAATAATAAATGGCAAGGTCATAATAATACGATTTTATTTAAGAAATAGGGTGCGATGAAAATTAATTGGCTGATTTTTATAAGAAACATTTGCCACTTGCAAACTAGAAAAACCCTTCTGCATTAGCTAACAACTTTCAATAACATCGAAGTTTTGAACATGTAATGCCGATGCAGAGCAATCTCACCAAGACAACCGCTTAACCAAAACGAAAAACGGTGATGGCTTTGTCTGTCTGAAGAATTGCTGACTTTTTGATCAAGCCATTCTGCGTGTTTGTCTGTTGCAAGTGGCGAACTAATGTAACCATGACAAAGCACATCATTGCCTTTCATTACAGGGAGCACCATGGGATATTTATTGTAATAGACAGCTGGGCCTAATGATCCTCCCGCAGAGTGCCGGTATGTCCAACAGCCACGTGTCACAACAAGTTGGTTAGAACAAACAGTTGAAATGGGCATTTCTTTTTTACACTTTATTTGGAGAGTTGAAAACAAGCATTTCCTAAAATTGCCAGAATTAATAAATTAAATTATAATAACGTATATCCCTCTTGTTTACCCACTGCTGAATAAAAGAATATCCGAATCATAACTTAAACATGTATGTTTTTGCAGCCAACTGCAAATCAATTGTTTTATGGGTTAGCCCACGTAATGGTCTAACTGGTTTCCGGGATTCTTACTCTAACTTTCTCATGTTGTCTTTCCGGATGATGTTTGACATTTTTTTAAACTGGAACGTCGTATCTGATGGATACACTTGGTTGTGAGAACTGCACGTCAACTTACCCGTCAGATAAAACAAAACTAAGTGGCACGATAATCACTGGTACACACGTGACGATTCGTTTGGTCTTTGTCTGGTGGTGGAGGGGTCTTAAAGGCAACAATTTTGTCAGATCATTACGTGACCCAACCACGAAAATTCATTATGAATCAAGTGCGCCAAGGAAGTTGCTCGAACGTACTTCCCCACACTGGCCAGTGCAGATTAGTGAACGGATGCTCAAATCCAGGCTTAATTCAGACATCGCTCACTTTAGCAACAGCCAGGTATCAAACGTTTATCTATGGTCAGGAATCAAACTGAAGGTTGTTAGGTTCATAGCACAGTAGGCCAAGCAATCAGCCAACACTCCACCTCTTCATAAAAAATACAACGTGTGTGTGTGTATATATAATCGACCAACCGATCACGATGTTGACTTGCTTATTGTGCAAAACCCGTATATGATAATTGCGGCTCTTTCAAGATAGCCGTGAAGAGCGTTCCTCCTCTCCCCCGGCTCAGTTCGTGGTGTTTCGCCTCCTACGTTGCAGGTGAAATGTCACGAAGGAGAGAGGAGGAACGCTCGACACGGCTATCCCAAAAGAACAGCTCTTGGGAGCAATTCTCATACATCGAAGCGTGAAAACCTTCCTTGGAAACGCGTCGATTAAAATATGTATATGCACAGCGTAACATAACATGCTCAGATATGTCATGTAGGTGGCATAGGGCAAGCTTTAAGATATACCGTTAGCCATTAGCGAAGTGCTAGAGCAAAGTGAAGGAGTGTGAAGAAGTCTCTGATTCTCACTTTTAAGAAAATGAACGCACATGTAAAGGGAGTTAATGTATTGCAGGAACAGAAGCTGATCCATAATTGAGAAGTGATTTTGTGGCAATGTGAAGGGTCTTTGTAAAATGGGACCTAAGTATGTGAGCCAAACAATAATAATTACTATTACAGCTTCGATAGCTATCTGAAATCTCAAGCCGCTTTACATCAAAGCCCTTTGGGATTCAGAAAAAAAGGTCTTGGGCTTTAGATAGCAAACGCTGATACTTCTGATCAGTAGTTTGGGATTGAGTTTGTCATTGTATTCCAATATAGTGGAAATCAAGATAAATTTTGCCTTTGTTGAAAATTTGAACACTACCCTGATTTCCTTTGTTTGGATCCATCAGCAGTTCCATTTTTTATTTACATACCACGGCATATAAAAACACTATTTTGCTGCAGGGCTTTAGGGCAGTCTTGGGAATTCGCCATCTCCATCAGTTCCACACAATGCAATAAATAACAGCCAGGTTAGGATTTATATATACTGTATGTTAGAACCTGGGAATTTCTTGCAGCATATGATGGAGCTGTGGACATTGTAGAATGTTCAATCAACGTGAATAATGTAGGGAACATTTTTTTATTTCTTACAATAGGAAATGAATGTGAAATTGGTCTGAAATAATACGATTCACTCCACAGGGACGGGAGGTTACTAAGAACAACGTGAGAATAAAGCTGGGATTAGGTCTGTGTGACCTTATTAAATATCTTATTAACGTGGACAGGTTGCTCTTCAGAGCTGTTTTTTTCGGGATAGCCCTGTCGAGCAATCTCCATCTCTCCCTCGAGATGATTCGCTCCCCACGTTGCAGAGCAACCATCATGAATCGAGCTGTGAAAACCTACATCAATACCTTTTGAACAATCCTAATTCTAAACGTGGATAGGTTTTGCAGTTGTGTGTTCGTGTTCTGCTGCTTGTTGTTCAATTCAGTTCAGTTTCTAAGTCCAAATTTACTGTCTGAAGAATCTTCCAGCACGTGGAGCGAAATGTCGGACATCATTCCAAACAACGTGCGCTCAAACCCAAAAACACATCGGAGTGCTAATCCTTATCTGCCATTAGGTTTTTGTTATGGATCTGTTTTGGGTTGTCGAATCAATTTTACGAGGCAGGCGCATCGCACAAATTCGTTTTTTTATTTGAATCCAATATTATACTTCTACGGCGGCACAGTGTTGTGGTTACTACGGCTGCTGCCTCACAGCAAGAAATGCTTGGGTTCGCGAGGGTTTCCGCTGGGTACTCCGATTTCCTCCCACAGTCCAAAGACATGCTGCCAAGACTAAATTGCCCGCAGTGCCCTGAGATGTCGTAACTTGCTCATCCCTCCCCGCTGCACAGCTGTTAAATAGAGCTACATAGCTCGACGGTTCCTTCCACTTTAAATAAAAAAAATGACTGCCTCATGGGGTGGAGTGGCAGTGCAATGGTTAACGCACTGTACTGTAACGCGGAGACATGAATTCTATTCCCAGCCATGGATAACATCGGTGGCAAGTGATCATCTGAACTGGTTCTGGGTGTCCCCTTCACCAACTCGCACAGACCAGTGCGCTGGCATACGCTAAGACAACAGCCATGACCAATACAGCATGGAGAGCCCTACATCTGGTACCGAGTTGGCACATGGATAGAAAGTATGAGCATTATTAATTATTATAGATTATGCAGCCAAAGCTGAATCATATTGTTTGGCTATCAATGGATCAGCCTAGTTTCAGTGAAAGTAACAGTGGATATATGTTTGAAGGACATTACACTTGAATGATGGTTGCTCTTCAGAGCTGTTGTTTTGGGATTGTCGTGTCGAGCGCTCTCCCTCTGTCACGACGTTTCTCCTTCCACGTCGCGAGGGAGATCGCTCGACACGTCAATCCTGGAAGAACAGCTCTTGAAGAGCAACCATCAGGAATCAAGCCATGAAAACCTCTCTCCCCGTGTCCCCGTCTCTCTCCATGTCTCCGTGTCATGTGTCTCTCCCCGTGTCCGTGTCTCTCCCCATGTCTCAACCATGTAATTTCCCCCTGTCTCTCCGTGTATCATCCCGTGTCTGTCTCATGCCATGTTCCCGTGTCTCTCCCCGCGTCTTGTCTCCCTCGTCCCCACGTGTCACCCAGCGTCACGTGATCAAAACAAAGGCGAGAGCCAGCCTCGCCTCCTGATTGGTCAATAAACCCGTAGTGGGCGCTGGCCAAAGATTTAAAAAATAACCGATACATACTTCTCATTGGTCACCCGGCATCTGTGGGCGGTGCTACCGCGTTAATTTATTCAAAAAAGGGGGGCGGCTACTCACTTCCTACGCCACCGTGCTGTCCACGCCCATAGACTGCGATGTTAAATCCTATCATCGACTTCAGTATTAAATCATCCCATAGACGTCAATGTTAAATCATCCCAAAGACTCCAATGTTACGCGTGTCTACGTATATGTTCTTGGCGTTGTTTCCCCCCCATGTCTGTCTCTCTGTCTTCCTGTCTCTGTGTCCCTATGTCTCCCCGTGTCGCTCACCCTCCCTCCCTGTCACCCTCCGTGTTTGTCTTTAATAATAATAGCATTTTATAGAGCGCCTTTCACCCGAGGGTCACGAAGCGCTGCACAAGGGCCGCGAAGAGAACGGCATGTCAACAATGAAAAAGGAAGTGACGGCCAACGTAGGGGACGCTGGCAGATTTTTGCCGCTCTCAAGATTGCAAGTTTCACGACCTTTCAGTGTATTCGAAGCAGCCTTAATCATCTAATTTTTTGTTGCTTTGGTTTTTATAAGTTGTTTTTTTCTGTTGTTGTGCAGCGCTTTGTGACCCTCGGGTGAAAGGCGCTCTATAAATTGCTATTATTATAACATCAGTACATTACATTTTAATGATCTTTGGTTTAAATCAGTCTTGATATATGTGATGGGCGTGTTATGAATGAACTGGAACCAAAGCCATTTACAGCACCCCTTGTTTGAACTGGCACAAACACGGAGGCATCACACACATTTCACGATGAACACAGGGGCTCTCTTTGGAAAATCACTAGCGTGTGATATTATTAGGCACACACACATATTTAGAATGTGCGCAGATGGATTTTCTTCGCACCTCACTGCAGTGAACAAATTTATCTTGGACTGTTAAGGCCCGTGCAGCCTTTGAGTGCCCATGCCAAGCTCTGTATAGCTGCGCAGCTAAATTCACGATAGGCACCGCATCAGTCCTATACGCACAGCCTGCGTTGGTCGATCCACTGCTGGATGAGGGGCTCTCCATACCGTCTGATCATGGGCGTCGTGGGGGTCCTGGGGGTTAGTCGACCATACATCACTACGCTGTGCAATGTAAGTTCAGAACAACAAAAATCTGTTCTTCACTTCCCTCCGCTGCCCATAATGCCGATTACACCCATTTGTTACGCACAGTGGTCACACGTCCAGGCACTATCCAGGCTCAACCTTGCTGAGCTTTTGATATCTGATGTGACTGGCTGCATGCCATTAGTTTGGGCATATCCAAATATTACCGTAATCTGAGAACTATTAGGTATTGAGGAGGTTGGTATTCGTGAAATACTATACCGTTTTTAAGTAAAGTCCTACGGCGTTATTAATTGACCTGTTTTAAATAAATGTTTGAGAATGTAAGCTAAACAAATAAATAAGATATACGTATAAAATGCGTAAGAACTACGAAAGCGATACCAAATCGAAAGCACCGACTCACAACAAACTGACTGAGCCAGGCTCCGCGTCTCCGAATCAATGGGCGGAACGTGCCTGAGAATATGCGCGCGTTATAAATATATTATTATTAATATATAATTTTAGTTCATTGTGAGCAAACAAGAACACAATCGTGGTATCATAAGACTTACAGAGAATTGTAGTTGATGTTGACAATGTATGGGCAGGATTGTGTGTTCGCAAGGTGCTTAAATATACGGGGTAACGGTTTCTAAAACAGCATGCTGTGATTATGTTTCTAAAATTTTAAGCACTGTAGCGTATTGCCTGCTTTTCTGGGAACTAACAGAATTGGCCTCCACTCATGTAATTCAGCAAATCATTAGATGAATCAATACAGCGATGCACTTTGCTTAAGTGTCAGCCTTGTGCTTTCATAAAGAATACGGTCGAGAAAAGTGTCTAAATTTGCATTTTCCTAGAACGTTATCAACTTTGCAATAATTTTACAAGTTGTATGAATCGGAAGTGTGTTTTTGTTGTTGTGATGTAATATTATTCAAGACATTTAGTGAAGGCATTAGAAGGAGAATTTCTATGGATTATGATAGTTCCTTTTCAAAGCTAGTCTTTCGGGATAGCCGTGTCGAGCGCACCCTCTCTCTCCTTCGCGACGTTTCGCCTCCCACGTTGGAGGCATCCTCAGGCGTCCTGAACTCCGAGCTCGATGCAAAAACCATGCATCGAGCCGTGAAAACCTACATCAACACATTTCTATGGATTGTCAATTTCACTTAATCAGACAAACGCAAGAGCTTCAACCCACGATCATAGCTAACAATCACGCCCACACAAGCCGGACGTATTCATGCTCTAAACCTCGAGGTATTACTTAAGGACATCGTACAACGTGGAACACCGTTCACAATTGCGAAGCATTTACAGCGTGGGCTGTCGCAATCACGCCGCATTATCTCAACAACGCGTGTCTTCGGGTCGCACCTTGTCGCGTTCGGCACGATGTCCGGCATTTCGCCGCGCGTTCTCGGAGCGAGCGTGCACACGTACGAGCAGCTCACGAACAAGGCTGCCACAAAGTGGAGCACAACCAACAGCATTCCGAAAACAGCGATTGCGCGAGCCCCTCCCGTGTGCCACGGGCAGAAAGACGCGCTCGAATGCGATGTGACCCTGCTTACTCGTGCGATATTTGTTTCTCTTCAGGTTTAGGTTGCTGGATGGCAGACGCCGTATCGTGCAATCAGCAATGGGTGGCTGTCTCGCACGGCTGCAAGTGTTATTCCGATGTGGTGTTCGCGGCCCACTGCTGGGTCACAAACCACCGGTAGAGAACGGCGGCTCCAGCGCTCCCTCTTGTAGGGGCCCTTCCACCAGCAGTGGCGTGAGCAAGCAATTGCAGTGTTGCACCTTTACCTTTCCCCCCTAATCAAGCCTGTGAACGTGAGACTCAGGATCTCTCTTATTCTGGCTCAACGAGCACAGGTTTCGGCCGCCTTGAGTCACTCTCGGCGTGTAGAGACGGCGCCAGACCACGATGCCGCGTGGGCCGTGACGACGGCCGCTGTGTGGGAGTAGCGCGCACTGGAGGAATAACGGCTTACCTTCTTGAATTCACGGGTGTAGTGGTATTCACACTGCATCATGTCAAAGAAGATGGGGATGGTGGCCTTGCGTAGCTCCATCTCGGGAACCAATGTCATCTCCAGAATGGGGCCGATCATCCCGGGGATGAAGCGAATCTTGTGCTGGCCTGCAAAGCGAAAAAGGATCGGATATGTTTGGAAAACCCTTAAAAGACCAGCGTCATTGTTGGCCCGCAATAGCGCGCGTATAAAGTGTGGAATTATCGCTCTCTGGCTCGCATTTAATGCGCGTGGCAACTGCAGACAATTACACATTTGCCGCGGTCATGCCGTTGGCGCCAAAACTGTGCGGACGCACTTACAATCTTTGCGTGACATTTGCACTCGTCATTAAATACAAAATCAGCCCTGTGTTCTGATAGATAACTGAAAGGCGCACACTTAACGAAAACATGTCCATGCTTCTTCCCATTATATAACTAAGGTTTAAAACGAGGGGGTTTTTTTCTCTCTCGCCTAATTGCAAATTGTCGTGGACTCGAACGTTGAGCCAAATGCGCATTAAAGCCGCTGCCATTTTATCGCTAAGTGTTGTTGTCAGACAGGTGTGACCTCGGGTGCAGTTCATTTTGTTTTGAGCCTGTCAAACTGTTTCCCAGCCTGCACAAGGGGTACACCCTCTGAGCGCACTGCTGCCCAATTTTCCCTCTCAACTTGAGTGTGATTGAAGACACCCTTTTGCTGGGCGCTGTCAATTAATGTGCCGAGATTGCCAATCTCCCCAATCTCGCCGTGCCAATCTCCCGCCATGCGATCGGCATTCATTTTTCACCTGTTGATGCTGCTGGGGTGCAAACCGAACACTTCCGACATTACGCTGCCCTCTCTGCACGAGATCACGGAGCCACCCAGCCCACACAGATGGTACTAATGTTTCGGCCCCGTGAATGTTATGCCAAAAAGGAGTAAGTGTTATTATGCCTGTGACTGATTCCCGCCATGGCGTGAACGATGGTGTTTTCACACATGCGGCCGATGGGATTTTGGAAGGCAGGGCGCGCACCTGACGCGGATTATACATAACTTAAACTCCCACTGTTACTAACAAAGGGCGGCACGGTGGCGCGGTGAGTAACGCTCTCGCCTCACAGCAAGAAGGTCCCGGGTGCGTATCCTGGTTCGGGTGCCTTTCTGTGTGGAGCTTTCATGTTCTCCCCGTGTCACTGATGCGTCACTGAATGCATGTTAGGTACATATCAGCAACTTTGTTTCATTGCTGATATAGGTTTCCACTGCTCGATGCATGATAGTTGCTGTTCAAAGATGTTCTTTCAGGATAGCCGTGTCGAGCGCTCTCTCTCTCTCCTTCGCGACGTTTCGCCTCCCACGTTGCCGGCATCCTCAGGCGTCCTGAGTTCCGAGTGTGGATATTGTCGAATATGTTGTGCTATATATCCCACAATCCAGTGATCCCTGTCTCACCTCCTTTCCTCCCAGGTCGCCTACCCCCCCTCGCATCCTGTTTGCATTCTGCTCATGCCCCATAATTAACATTACGGTAATGTTGAATCGGCCTGGGTTGGGGTGCAGTGCACATATTGAGTGGCTCGCGATTTGAAGGTTGAAAGTTTAAACCCTAGCTGGTGTCAGTTCTATCCCTCGTCTCTCCACAGCTGTTAAATCGAGTACCAACATCGTGGAAGGCAACAATTGTCCCGTGGATACATTTTGCTCCCCACAGGACTGTAAACAGACTCGCTATCTCGTTTAACCACAAGAACCGCATTGCGTGCAGGTGGTTAATTGGCCAGGTGCGGATATGCAACAATCGCATGTGCGACACTTTACCGCACTACAGTTCGCAGAAGAAGCATTTGCATCATTAAAGAAACACAACGCTTAAAAATTGCCTACAACTAAGAAAGCGAAGTAAAACGCAGGCGAATAAGTCACGCTTAACGGCAAGTGCGCAAATACATTTACGATGCAAACCGTTGCCGGACGCATTCGTTACAAGCCCGTCCCTAAACAAATACAAACGGTGTCGTGATTTTGCACACGCGCTGCTGTTTACACGATTGGTCTGCTACCCCTGGCCTCACACTCTGCATAATGTAGTCACTGGACCCCATGGTTCCTGTCTGAGCATGGATGTGTTAAATTGCCATCTGACCACGTGTGGGTGCGAGCGAAAAAAACACACAAGTCAAGGGATGAGGTCTGTGATTGCGAAGCTGGCAAGTGTGCGTGCCAGCGTGTGAATCCAATATTCCATTATTAAGGCAGCCCGTTTAATCTATAACTTACAACGCTAATTAGCGATTCCATGGTTATTAGTGATAAAGGGCAAGGCTTTGGAGTTAACAAGGAAATTATTTTTTTTAAATGCAGGTCACATGTTTAGTAACGAATGTGCAAATGCAATAGGAATACATATGCAAATATATTTCCAGGAATTAAAATGTGCCACTTTGTTGTCCAGCGGGGAAGCGTACGCAAGTTACACCATCTGAGGACACCGGGGGCAATTTAGTCAGAAGGACAATCACCCTAGGCAGCATGTCTTTGGAGTGTGGGAGGAAACCACAGTACCCGCCGAAAACACACGTGGAGAAGGTGCAAATGCACACGGAAAGGCACCCGAGCTGGGAATCGAACGCGGGGACTTCTTTCTGTGAAGCGGCAGCGCTACTCGCTGTGCCACCGTGCCGCCCTGACAGGCATTTCAAACGACGGTTTGTGTGGGGCACAGGTTTTCACATGCATTTGTATGCACCGTTAGCTTCAGCTGCTATTTGTGCCTGGGCTTGCCAGCAGTGACTTTTATAAATATTAATGTAAGGTGAACCATATTTGCATAATTAAAGGATGCAAGGTTAACGATGTCTTCACAAATACAACTCGGTGGAAAAATAACTCAGGATCTCGGATACACCTGCTGTGCTTGGTTTAGCCTGCCAACTCTAGATCCTACGGTTAATTACACTGGAAATATAATGGCGCGTTGTAAATTCTCATGTTGTGATGTAGATTTTACTGAAAACTCCAGCCCGGAGGTTAAAGCTTAACGGCAATTCTCACATTCATCAGAAGCTTGATTGTCATCATCGGCAGCAAGAACAGCTTCCATTTTCAAACAGTGTGAGCAGTCATGGATACAAGTGTTTGTCGAATTTACGTTACAGTACGTTGGATCTTGGTTTATTTCTTCCCCAACAGAGAATTTCATTAGTAATAATTATACAATGAGAGCAAATCTAATGGCTTAGTTCGGAGGGTATAAACTATAAAGAGTAATTTTTATTCAGGTGAAATTTAATTTTCATCGTCAGTCACTGTCGATCGACTCCCGGTTACTGCTTTCTCAAACCAACATAATTTCTCATGATCTTGTGGGGGGTCAAGGTAGAAGCGTTCACGTTGCGATCCCTGTCAAGTAATACTTGG
>JAZEWU010000012.1:3673519-3696199 GCA_036362915.1 Geotria australis
CAATTCGTGAAGAGATGAATATGTGTATTAGCTTCTCAGCATCAGCAGTTTGTCTCGCCCACTGACCAACATCATGAATCGATCCTTGAAAACCTACAGCGCTTTGTGACCCTCGGGTGAAAGGCGCTATATAAATTGAAATTATTATTATTACATCAGTACAAAATTTTTTTCTATTGACGTGTCCATCCCACGCCCACTTAACGTTTCGTTACAGTCCAAATATGTTCTATAGAATCTATAATGTCCGTATTGTTTTCTTGTCCCTCAATGGACTGTGAAGGAAGCATCTCACATGCTTCTTTACAAACTTTTGAGCGTTTATACCATCCTCGTTTTCAGTGGCCACGTGTCTGAAACATGGCAAAGCTAGTAATGTGCCTCCCTTACCTAATGTCCTCTTCAGACACATTAATGTGTTGCTTTTCATTATGATCTCAATGGATTTGTCTTACGTCAGCCAATTGTTTAACATATATTCTAGTACATATTTTGAAGGATCCATTAAGATATCACAAGCAAGGCAAAACAAAAAAATGCATTCATCCATCCATTGTCAGAAACCGCTTAATCCTGTAAAGGGTCGCAGTGAGCCGGAGCCTATCCCGGCAGACACAGGGCGGAAGGCCGGGCTATACCGAGGATGGGACGCCAGTTCATCACAGGGCATCGGGGGCAATTTAGCCGGCAGGCCAATTAACCTATGCACCAGCATGTATTTGGACTATGGGAGGAAACCGGAGTGCCCGGAGAAAACCCACACGGACACGGGGAGAACATGCCATACTCCATCCATTAATTAATAAAAGCCACCCAATGTCGTGTCAGTGGTGGGGAGGGGGTTCACCATACTTCACCACTGCAAGATGCTGAAGGGGTGGAGGGCGGTAATGATATCACTGCCCGAATAATTTAACGCATGAGAAATATGACCTGGATGATCCCTTGAGATGGACCATCTCATATGCAAGTGTGTCCAGGGTGTGAGATGACACATGCAACACACATAATGGAACGTAGACAAACAAACGACGCAGTGACAGCCCAATGTTGGGTGTGACCGGGAATCAAACTCTGGTTTGGAGGTTCATAGCTCAATGCGGTCACCAGTGTGCCACCGTTCCGCTGAACGCAAGACTAATGGCCAATGGAGAGAGGTGGATTGGGTTTCTGTTGGGTTTTGGATAGAGCCAATACTGCCTAGTGGCTCTTGGCATTGCTCCTGAGCTAAGGTTATTACAAACGCATTAGCTCTCAGGCCAGCTGTTCCGCTCGTAGCAATGGGGAAAGCACAAATATTTGCATAAAAAAAAGACACGTTTTAAACCCGCTCTAAAAGGAGACACAATTTCAAATTTGCCAGGAGTGCAGTGCGAGGCAAATAAGGCACAGGCTCATTAATATTTTAATTTGTAATATACCATCGGTCTGCTAGTTGGGAGACAGAGCCTTCTCGCGCGTTGCTCCAAGACTCTGGAATGCTCATCCATTGGAAATTCGTTCAGCGGAGTACTTGAACATCTTCAAATTTCGTCTCAAGACTTACTTGTTCCGTAAAGCCTTCAAGCCGTCGTGCTAGGACCACTAATGCGGCTCAACGCTGTCTGATTACCGTTCTCTGTCGTTATTGGTTTGTCGTTCTCTCTGCGGCCCTGTGCGGCGCTTTGTGACCCTCGGGTGGAAGGCTCTCTGTAGTTGCTATTATTATTTATTTATTTTCTGCTGCCTTTATGATCTATGTCCTATAATTTATCGCGACTGCTTGACTCTCAGTTTATCTGTCTTGATGTTATTGACATGCCGTTCTCTCCACAGCCTTGTGCAGCGCTTTGTGACCCTCGAGTGAAAGGCGCTCTATAAATGCTATTATTATTAGTTGCATGCATCCGTCAAATGAGAGCATCAAATACATTTTACAACAACATGCAATATATTTTCTGCCTTGGTTAATCATTGTACATATTGCTATAAGGTTCGTTAGAATTCTAGGTGTAGCTTATTTTGATTGGTGGTAAATTCTGTCTGACGTAAAAAAAAACCCCGTTCTCTTAATTGTTTAAATGATTTACCGCACTTGCTTTTCTCTATCCCTGTGTGTAGCTGTGCCTATTTCTTTACCCAAGAACAGGGGGAGCGGTGTGGTAGTGGTTCGCACACTGCATTATGAACCCACTGACTTTAGTTTGATGTTTGCTCATAACTAACATCAGTAGCGACTGGTAACTAAACTACTCCTGGGCTTCCCCTTTTACAAAAGCTGCACTGACGAGTGTGGTAAAGAATGGTCAAACAACCTCCATGACCGATACAGTGTGGAAGAAGCATTAAACCAGCAGTTGACTTACATAGGATGCATGTCGGACAGTCTTATTCAGTATTTCATTTTGACAGTGAAGATAACAATGCTATTACGCACATATTCAAGAACTGGTGATGGGATTTTTTGCATAATGCACAAAGGATGAATACTTTTACACACTGTTGTTTGTTGTTTGAAACATGGTTTGTCTGGCGTGCACTATTATTCTGTCACGGTGATTATTTTTTTTCTACTGCATTGTGTTAGAAAGGGTGGTGAAATATAGTCATCTTTATAAAAGAATAACCACTGAGTGGGCGTACAAAAATAAAACTAAAGTATGGATGTAAAGAAAGTAAAACATATTAGAAATTACTACTGGCAATGTTTTTCCCCCCCCCATATTAAAAAAAATTAAGGATAAATGAACGGTCCTTAAAATCGATGTTTAAAATGACCTGGAAAAGCTATAGCATGACATGCGGGAGGCTCTTGGATTCTTTATGGGGTGACAGCCAAGGTGCAACTTGTTGCAGACTTAGTAAAGTGGGATTTAGTTCAGGTCAAACAGATGAAGAGCTGAGATAGTTATGTGCAGCCGCATGCTCATGTCTCTATGCTTTACACATGCCCACACAAAAAAAGACGTCGTGATTTCTATGCATATAGGGGCGCAACATAAATGTGTTGTGCTCTTTTCAGGTAAAAATCCATCTCTTTCCGATTGTTTTTGTTGCATAGCAGGAATCCTGCTTCCATAGCTTGTAAGCTCACTGAGTATTTGCTGCTTTAATAATAAACATCTATCTATCTTTCCTTGGGCTGCTGGACTCTGAAATTCCCTCCCGTAATCTTTATTTCCCAAACTCTTCTAACCTTGCTCAACAAAAAAAAAAAATCTATAAACTTGTATGTTTACTGTATCAGTAGTGCTGCTTGTGTCTGGTCGCATGGTATTTTAATGCCTGGGCTCAGCAGCCACGATAAAATAACTAATACTAATGTCGAGCTATTTCTCAGAATGATGGTACCTGGCCCGCCGTGTTTTTGCAGCCATGTTTTGTGATTACAGCCGGTAATTGTGAGTAAGACCGTGCACTTTGTAGACAAATGTGATTAGTTGTGCAGTGTTCTAAAGTAAACTGCACAGACCATTAACCTCTGGGTTGTAGTTTTCAGCCCAAAGTAAATTTTGTTCCTGAGATAATGGGAACCCGTGATGTGTTTTTGGAAAGCCATCTGGAGATTGTAGCCGTTACTTTGCATGCAGAGCCAAAAATGCTCGCGAATAATAGAGACTCTACGAGCACGAAATGTGAGCAATATAAATCCACCGTTTCAAAGGGTAACTTGAACATGGATCATTTTACACTTTAATTTTCTAATTGAAGCTAATGTTCATCTCCGTTTGAAGTTGGCGAACTGAGCAGATTAGAACGATTTACTGCTGATTTTTCCATCCTGCCATAACGAGCTTCAAGGAGGAACCAAAACATTAATAAGCGAAATGCACATTAATATTTTATGGTCTCAGAAGGAATTGTTTGCATGTGATTAGGACACCTCCGATGGACGACACTGGAGATGGAATGGCAGCCAAAGGGCAGTGTCTAAGATAGACGTTCGTCTTGAAGATGGTACGATGAGATCACGTCAAGGACAGGAGCGAGGTGGATGCTCGCAGTGCTGGACCATCATGGGTGGCAACGGTGTGCGATTACCTTAATCCAGCAGTGGATAGACAGCAGCCGCTGCTAATGATGGTGATTCTTTTTTACGCTCGCAATATGATCAGGAGCTAAATGCTAGTAGCTGTTAGTCACGGAGACTACAGTGGCTAACTAAATGGTCCACACTGCGGCTTGTATCTTTAATTGTCCGTTCATGCAGGAGACATGTCCATCGGCCGGTTGGTGTTATGATGTGGATGGTGGCTACACCAGTGTCTTCAAGAAATGTCAAAGCCAGGAGGTGCGATGTTTGATCTCAATGAGGTGTTTAGTCTGGGCATCTGTGGTGTTATTCTCCAGCGATCTTCTGGATCTGGGTGATATTCTCGGATGGTGATGATTATGATGGTAAATGCAGGATTACAATTCAGCAATGTGTCTTTATCTAAACTATTTAAACTTCTGTGGTTGGCAAACATTAGGGATTGCAATTCAAATTTGTGCTATTCCATTGTGGTGCACTATAGTACATCTTTTGGTTGCAGGGGTCATGTGAACCGATTAAACACAACATGTGTCAGTTGATGCACGCGTCGTGAATGCAAGAACAGATTTATATCCAAGAACTAATGTATTTATTTTCTCTTAATAAATATAAAATGCACATTTCACCACTGTCATTTCACCAGGTAGCACTGTCACGAAAAGGGTTGTGTTCAAACACCTTCTTGAGGTTAATGCTAATTTGCTTTAGTGTGGCCGGCACTCCTCTCTTGTCACGAATAAATAAGCTTCCCCGGATTATGATGACCATGCAAACGGTGTCCTGTTGCTTGTGAATCTTAGCGATTCAAGTCGACATCACAAGGCATTTTGCAAGAGTAACGGCAATACCCACCTACCTCATCACCAGTCATGGGTATAATCCGTGACCACCCATGCAATTGATGCAGTTTCATATCACGGGCAGTATTAACCTCAAAACAGGGCAGTATTCCCAGTCGAGGGTGACCGCAGCAAACACTCCTGCCTCCCTTTACCCTCGCGTCCCCCCTATCAGCCCCACTCCAATGTTGCAGACCTAGATATGAGCCTGTCAGTTGTTCTGATGTAAGGACAATGTGTGCACATGCTGCCTGGAATGTTTTTAGTGATGAGATTTTTTTTAGACACATTTATATTGACAGTGGGGTTAACCATATAAGGGGATGCTGGTAAACGAAGCTAAAATGAGCAGACTGTGAACTGACACCCCCGCAGTGAATATCAGCTAGCCGTTTATAATAGTAAAGAAAGTATGCAAGTTATGTGTCAGAGTTATGTGGCAGAGTTTGCAACTCATGTGGCAAAAATATGTGCAATGGGCCATTCAATGTGCACAGGGTCCAATGAGGCAGAAGGTTTGGCAGAAGGCCCGATAGTGAGTGGTAATGATTGGGCAAAATCCAGCAGTGCCAAAGCCTTGTCTCTATTATTGGACCGAGGGTCTGGGGTCTTGGTGATAGGCAAATACGGTGGCTTGGAATACATGCAAATTAATTTACCGAGAATTGCAGCTTAAGAGCAGTGCTGCCGAAGCATAATTTTACAGGACAGAAGGTGGATCTGTATTTTATTTACTGTGATATTTCGGACCTTTAGCCTGGTACACTGCTGTGGTCTGGTGTCTTCTTGAATGCATATATATATATGCTAATCCAACATGCATGAGTGCAAAGGTGGCGAAGATGTCAGTCCTGTACATTCTGTTCCCACGCTTCATTCGGCGGCAGAAATGCTGTTTGGAATCTGGAAGCTGGAGATATGGTTGTGGTGTTCCTTCTATCCTGACTGAGGGGTTAAGGAGGATAGCTGCAGTGGGGAAAGTTAAAGGCGCGAGGTTTATAACCAACTGTCAGTCTCCTACACGGAGCGATAGCAGCTATTACTGGTTTGTATTTGGTAACATTCTCAGATTAAAACGGTTTTTGGTCAAGTTTATGATATATTAAATGATAATGTAGGTTTATTTTATGTTACAATGTTCATACCCTTGTTTGACGTTTGGAGTGGAGCACTGACAGAGTGGTTAGCGCATTGGGCTGTGAACCTGATCACTTGAGTTTGACTCCTGGCCAGAGCTAATAGAAGTGACAAGCGATTTTATTTTAAACAATGCACATGACTGACAATGCATGAGGAGGCCTTCGTCCAGCAGTGGTTTGATACAGATAATGTTTTTCTTATTTTTATGATAATTATGCCTTTGCTTAGATGTTGCCATTATGGTTTCTTGAGTCTTAGAATAATGTTTTCTTTATTTTACCAACAATTAAACCTTAAAAATCCAGACTGCGTTGTGTTAAAATATTGTTAATGCCGACGTTATCCCCTCCGTATGAAGTGTTGGCGTTCTGTCCCAATCAACTGAGAAATGTAATACTCGTATTTAATTCAGCAAAAGCACATTTAGACACCCATAGCACGGCCCAAGTCAGCATGGGGGAATAAGAATGTGTATATAATGCAATTAGTTACCCTATCGCAGAAATATAGGTGGAAAATTATAAACTCATTGCACTGAGCGTGGGCATGCGAGTATTTCAACCGATATTGTTCCCTGGATACACCAATGAACAGCAACCAGGTAACAGCCATCGCGGTGTAAAAAAATGGTCAACTCATCTGCATTCATTGCCTCATAAGGCCATCTGTCTATCTGTGCAGCATTCTATTTTGCATGCATTCCCAATGATGTTGTCATCCAACGTAAGATGGAAAGCAATACAACAGAAATGGAAAAGTGTGCTTAGCTAATTTTATACGGAGGCTTTCCCGACCAAAATTCCAGCTTCATTACCAATACAATACACCATAACGTCATTAAGGATAGCCTATTTTCACTAATTGCTAAATGCTAAATGGATTCACCTATGTGTACTTTGCATGTTCTCCCCATGTCTGCGTGGGTTTTCGCCGGGCACTCTGGTTTCCTCCCACAGTCCAAAGCGACGCTGCTACGTAGATTAATTGGCCTGCAGACTAAATTGCCCCAAGTGCCCTGTGGTGGACTGGCGTCCCATCATGGGTATAGCACTGCCTTGCGCCCTGTCTCCGCCAGGATAGGCTCCGGCTCACCGCAACCCTGTACAGGATAAAGCGGTTTCTGACAATGACAATGATGAAGATGATTCATTTCCAGGATGTACTCGCCCCCTCTCCCCTCCCCCCCGTTTTTTTCCCTGGAGTTGGTTGTAATCAGTGCTCCACCCCCTCCCCCACATTTTTTGATTGACTGAGCAAGACTCTGGGATCGATTGGTTGGTAACCACTGCACTAATATCACCTGCCAGTCACAACCAGTCGACTAGGAAACAACTGATGGTTGCTCTTCAGAGCTGTTATTTTCAAGATAGCCGTGTCGAGCGCTCTCCCTCTCTCCCTTGCGACGTTTCGCCTCCTACGTTGGAAGTATCATGAGGCCTTAGGGAGAGCGCTCGACACGGCTATGCCGAAAGAACAGCACTAAAGAGCAACCATAATGAATAAAGCCGTGAAAACCTACATCAGAACATAGGAAACAACTGATTATTAGATCACTTGCATGGCTGTGTCCACGACGCCATGACACCTATTGAGGACCCGGATCACAAAGTGTTTTCATTCGAGATCTGAGCTCCTGTGAACAACCTGACAATGCTAGGTGAGACCTCCAGCGAATAGTTGTTTAAAGGTTGCGAGATTACCGCCGAACAACACAACAAACGCGTTGCTGAAGCAGTAGTGCATTTGGCCACGTTTGATGCATGTGGCATTTGTATCAGTGGGCTGTGTCGGGTGGAGAAGGGTTGACAACACATGTTTATATGATCCGACCTAGAAAACCAATAATGTGCTTACCTAGGTTGTACCACTTGTCACGAATTTCAAATCCGATTTGCCGTCTCATATCTCCGTACCTGCAAATAATGCAAAAGTGCCGCATTGCGCATTTAAAGCTTTCACATTCACGGATGGCATTTCAACGGTACCCTTTTTCAGCCATGAGGGCACACAGCTCCTTGCATTGATGTCGGTTTTTTACTTAGACTATTACATTTAAAAAACGTTGTTGAATTTAATAATATTTTTGTAAATCGAGAGTCGTTTTCTCACGTAATATGTGTTACTATCCAGTAATTGTGTATCAGTCAGAAGATTTTCATTAGTGGCCTGCAGATGGGTTTAAGTTCAAAATACTCGAGGCAAATAATGGATGATGTTGAAAGATCTGTCATCAAGTTTATATATGGTGTTGGAGACATTTTTCAAAGGTCCCAGACGAACAGTTTAATCACGATTCTGAGCTTGTCAACGTGATGTTTTCACAAAAGAAACCGCACATTACAGCGGTGGAGACATTTAAAAAAACAACTTAAATGGTTTTGTATCCGACTAGTCTTTTTTTAGTCCACTACTAATGAAGGCCGCCCTATCGCTCACAGGCTGTAAGAGATATGTTGACCCCACCGTACAATGCTGGTAAGTATAGGTTGATGAATGTTAAGGGACAATTGCTTTCCAAAGTGGTTATTTCAGGATAGCCGTGTCGAACGCTCCCCGTCTCTCCTTCACGATGTTTCGCCTCCCACGTTGGAGGCATCCTCAGGCGTTCGGAGACTGAATGAAAGATGAGTGTGCTGTGCTATATGTTGCATGATGTCAAAGCCAGTTCACTGCCTTGTCCGCGTTTCTTTGATCCTTTCTCAGACCTTCTTGCTTGCCAGGTTTTTCCAACTCAACACAACTATCCCGAAAGAAAAGCTTTGGAAAGCAATTCTCATGCATCGAGCCATGAAAACCGACATCAGTGGGAATGTAAGAGGACAATACTGAAATGTGCTGCACTGCCCACACTACCTTATTATACCTGTCTGTTATGCATTGTGGTCACTGATAACTCATGGAAGTACGAGCCAGGCTCAACCCAGCGTAGCTTCCCAGATTGTGCACATTCCAGGCGATTTGTTAACAGGTTTATATATGCATCTACACGTGCAAATGTGTGCACATGGGGACGAAAAGGAAAACATAATAACAGATTGGCAGCATCAACATAGCTGTTGTAACCTAACATTACGAAGACTTACAGTGTTGCGATATCTAGAATGCAGTCAATAGTAGTACAGCCTAATGCCGACCAGTGGTGCCTCATGCCTGTAATCCAGCACTGGAGGTGAGGGTTGGTGGATCAGATTAATGATCAAATATTGTGAGACTACCTTCCCGTGGACATCGAGGTGCCATACCCTGGCTTGCCAACAAAATGTAGTACAGCGTAGTGCGGACTGATATTATTTGTCCAACTGTCCTGGCGGTATGGGATAAAGTGTTGCCCCCTCGCCTGCATGGGATTTCTCTGGGTGCTCCGGTTTCCTCCCACGTGTATGGACACTCACTGATTGACTAAAAAAAAAATAATGTCGTATGTCATTGTAAATGTTGTGGGTCACTCACCAACATACCGGTGTGCTTAAGTAGTAAAGAATTGGCACGTTTTGTTCACGTGACAAACCTTACCAAGTGGCGGTGTTGGGTGAAGGTGGGTTTACGAAACTTATATTTTTACGTGACCCAACCAATAAAAAGGGATATGTTATGAACAGGAAATGTTGGTGCCGGCTCATTTTCTGGCAGACTTCCAGCTCGTATGTGGTCTCTCAGGGATTGGTATATGCATGAGCAACACGATAAACTTAATGATTCGGGGTTTTTTTACATCTAGGAATATTTGGTTAAGGTTCTCAAGCTCTGATCCATGAGTTTAACTAAATCGGGTGTCTGAAGCAGGGACGGCCAAGGTCACAGAGTTGGGAAGTTAAAAGACCAACATGGGCCTATATAAAAACCACAGGTTTGTGCACAATGCAGCAGAACACACTGCCGAATACGTAAAATAGGTTGTGGTTTATGAAGTGTGTTTACTGGTCTCTTGCGTTGTAAAAACAAAAGATCTAAAAATTAGCCAAAATTGCATTGAAAAAGTGAAGGCAAAATTATATTGTACACATGACTTGCATAAATGTAATTCATTATCTTTATGTGGCAAAACAGATTTATTATAAAGCCAGTTATTAGATTTTATAGGGAAAAAAACGCATATGATTTTTACAACGGTAGGGCATAAAGAAAAACGTTAGATGAATTTTGTTTTAATGTCTCCCATTTATAAATGTAAATAAAACATCGTACATCATTCATGCAAATCCATTTGCATGCCATTAGTTATATTTTACAAGCCTTTCCTCTTCATGCAAATGATTGCCATTATGCAGGACTGAATGGTTGTTGCAATTTGCCCCGCAGGATATAATTACGCATCTCTCTTCTGTGAATTATTAACTATTGTTTTCTGGCGATGCGACCTACTTGCTGACAATCTTGTGGCGCTTTCCTTCGGAGAAGTTTTCAAGTTGTAGAGACTCCTGGGTGAGGAAGGCCACTGCAAGATGAAAGTAGTTGTTCCAGAGCTGCAGACAAATAGAAAATAATAATTTACATTTATGACAGGCTTTTAACACGTCTATTTTTTGTGTAGAGTCCCCTGCGCGTCATTACTATAAGAAATATTGGGCTTATATTTCAAAATTTACCGTGTTTGGCTTCTATTAAACTGCTGGCTTATGGTTAAATATTAAATGAGGTGCTCTCGGAATTATGCACGATATATATATATATAAAAACTTATTAGAAATAGGAGGCCACAGATGATTCAGGATGAGAAGTAATAAAAGCAAGGTCAAAGTAAAAAATGTACATTTGAAATGCAGTTTGATAAAAATTGGAATGGAATGATTTATGAACCCTCTGCAGCTGAAATGCAACATCTTTTTTGGTCATCTTCCCTAGAAACAAATTTGAATTGAATTCCACTGCTCACTAAATACACATACAGTGCACATTGGGCAAACGTTCTAAAAAAAGGTGAATACGCCACGTGAAAACTTGACGTACAATATCACAGCAATTAAATTACCGGCATACATTACATTATGTGCATATTTTTAAAAAATACTAAAGATATTTTTTTCACCATAGCTGTTTTTTTGGGATAGCCGTATCAAGTGTTCCTGATCTCTCATTTGCGAGGTTTCGCCTCCCATGTTGGAGGCATCATCAAGCTTCATCATAGGTCTCATCGGAAGCCGTGAAAACCTAGATCGTTACCTTACTAAATCAATTCAGCAAATAAACTGTGCACAAACACACAGTCGTTTGGGTGGCACTACCTTTTTACAAGTGGGGGGGGCAAGCGACATGACGGGGAACAGAAAAGAGATGGTTGTGATAGTGCTGTAGCCGAGGCGATGGAACACATCATCAATATATTAAGGTAGCAACTGTATAGTTGTTTTGTCAGATGTTTGGTATTAGGTAAACAAGACAGCAAGTGCAAGCTGTAAACAATCTATTTTGTGTCATCCCTGAAACCATTATTACATTTATTTTAGCTGGCTAGCTACAGCCTGGCTACTAAAGCAAAAAACTGCTTGGTAAGCTACATGCAATAACCATTGCAGACGGGCGCTAGGATGTAATATATACATGGAAAAAGTCACGGGTAGTCTGGTTATAGCTCTCGTTATTTATTTTACCACGTTTATTAATTTAAAAATGCTATGTGTAGAAGAGGTATTTTTGGCCAGCACGATTTGAAAAGCTATGAATTCTTAGTACTACATTTTACATTGATGAACAACACATTTACGTAATGTGGGAAAGTCGACAAGTAAGTTTAACCAGCACCAAATGTGTTATGTCGGTGGCCTCCGTATCACGGCGTAATATTTGATCGCTTATCGAGTCCTATCACTTAATCGTTAATACCTACAATAAAATGCAATAATGCATTAGGAAACTCCTGCATGGTACTGGTGATGCATACATAGTAGGCCAGCATTTTAGTGGCATAGTAGATCATAGGAAAACGCAAACATCTTTTTGCTTTACAGTGTCTAAGGGACTAGCGTGCAGGTAGAAGTGTCTGGGTATAAATAATGATCCAAGGCTCGCAGGAAGTTGCATCGACTGTAGATTAGCTGTCGCCTTGGCCTCTGGAATTGTCTCATTTGGAATGTCGGACAGAATCCACTGGCCCATTTATCTTCATAATAGATGTCTCTCCGCTGCGTCTTTGTGGAGCGTGTGCAAAAATATTGCTGGAGGCAGCCATTATGAGAATTTATCAGGTGGAATGCATTTGTTGATGCACGATGGCCAAGTAATTCATTAATTCAATTACATTCTATTGATTTTTGCAGGTAATATTTACCAGACCTTTTTTTTAAATGTAGACGAGTGTGGTGTTGCTTTACACATACTGTGTAATTGAATGTAAAATCCATAATGGTAGGTAGGAGTTGGTACTGTGGTTTTTAGTTTTTTTTTGGGGGGGGGGGGGTGAGAATGCGGGTTGTAATGAGTTACATACTTTTCAAGAAGGTTATCTATCTACCCTTTCGTTTGTGAGCATTTTATGATTGACAGGTGAAAGCTTTAGGTTATTGAATAATGCTATTTTATGCCAAACTATAATAGTTCAAATGAGGTGGAATTTGTGAATTAATGTGAATGAAATTATTTATCCACCTATCTGTGGAGTGGTGGTATAGTGGTAAGCACACTGCATTTTTAACCAGGCTACCCAAGTTCAATTTCCTGGTCATGAATGACAATGTTTGAGTCTTATTTAAACTCATCCTCCATTCTACCCCCCACCTCCTTCAACCAACCCACACAGTATTGTGAAATGTAATGAAAGGACTCAAAAATGGAAGGGGTTGGTAGCCCTTCATCTAACATTGAGACAGGGCTATGCATTTTTACTCCGGTAATATATTATTTAATTCCAATTTTATCTACGAATATGCCTAAAATATTTGTAGTACAATTTTAAAAGTCCACAGGTATCGCATGTATTGAAATACAAAAACGTATCAAAGCGATATTAAAATGATTAATTTTATATTTCATAACTATATTTCCACAAATCAACGTGGGGGGGGGGATTGCAATCATCCAAACTGTACGCATGAATACTCCGCACACCCTTCAAACAACTTGGTGATGAGGAAAACAAGAATCAGTAATAAAAAGTTTAAAGCTAAATAAAATAACAAAACAAAAATCACAAAATAACAAACACATCACTACTAAGGCACAGCTCATTTCAAGTGAGCTCCTGGTGTTCAATAAAAATGTCAGCTTGGGATGTGTGCTCATCCATACTTGGCCCAGACTGGGAATACCATGGACCACCCGCGTATTCCGGTTATGTCTGCCGAAAAGGGTAGACACCCCTTCAAAGCAGAGCTGCTGTCTAAATTTCACGGGCAAAGAGCCATCCCATCAATATAGGTCCTTATTTAATGCTCTCTGGGGTCTGTTTAATGACAAATGAGATGCCCTTACAATTCTACGTTCTGTCTCCCACTATATTGTCAAACACTACAGCCGTGTCCCCACTAAATTTCAGGCAAATGGTACCGCAAATACACGTAACATTTCTCCTTCCTTGACCAGTTTTAAACATTAATGATACGCAGAGCAAACCGGGCAGGCAAGTGTTATTAAATATACAACACACGTGCATAAGCACATGTTTACATCCAATGGTGAGCAGAAGCTGTTGCTTCTTATGAGCGAGTCTTTAAGACACCCATAAATACTTCACACCCACATAATTCTCTGGATTCTGCTTTTGTCAATTACGGGAAGCAAATTGAAAGAAAGGTGAAAATCTGCGCAAATTTCCTTTCAAAGAAATAATTCTGTAAAATCTACGAAAGAAAGGTAAACGCGGGTGGTTTTGGAAAGGGTAGGAGCAAGATGCATCTATATCTTAAATCATTTGTGCTGCACGGAATATACAGGCGCGTTGCATATTTTACTATCATAGCAGACAGTCCCTTTATACTTAGTCTGACACTGCCGAAAAGTGTCATAAATATGTAGAGTTGTACGGAGAGTAGCTCACTTGAGGCCTCGGCAGTTGGGCAGCGCAATTGTTAACTACATTACTGTGCGTCGCTTAGAGGACATGATGATGCCTGCTGGTCAAGACTACTGACGAGTGGCATCCAAAGGACGGAGGCACGCCAAAGAGGTTTGCACACCGTTGAAACGCATTCCTTGTCAAAATCCTGTATAGGGTTACGGTGAGCCGGAAGCCCATCCCGGCAGACACAGGGCGCAAGGGTGGGCTATACCCCGGATGGAACGCCAGTCCATCACAGGGCAAAGGGGGAAATCTAGTCAGCTGGCCAATTAACCTGTGCAGGAGCATGTCTTTGGACCGTGGGAGGAAACCGGAGTGCCCGGCCAAAACCCACGCCGACACGGGGAGAACATTAAAACTCCACACAGAAAGGCACCTTAGCCGGGATTCGAACCCAGGAACCTTCTTGCTGTGAGGTGGCAGCGCTAATCACCGCGCCACCGTGCCGCCCCGCCATTTAAAAAATTAGCAATTAAATCAGCTCGTGTGCAGGAGCTAGATGGAATTGTGACATCGTGAGACCATGCGAGAGGGAGCTGATTAGGGAAACCCTTCGTACAGTAGCAGATAGATCATGGCAGATGATGACGATGACTGTCGGTCAGTTTTTTATTTAAGCTGGAAGGACAGTTGAGCAATGTAGCTCTGTTTACCAGTTACTACATCTCAGGGCACCGGAGGCAAATTAGTCAATACAAGTAACCTAGGCAGCAGTGTGTCTTTGGACTGTGGGAGGAAACCGGAGTACCCAGAGGATACCCACTGGTAGAACATGCAGACTACACAGAAAGGTATCCCAAGCCAGGAATCAAAACCCAGGGCCTTCTTGATGTGAGGCAGCAGCGCTACACACCACTCCAATCTGACACAGTCATGAACATTTTTTTCTCGAAAGCAAGCTGATATATCTGACCTCGTCTTAAGAACATGCATGGTCATGGGGCTAAAGCTCCACTGAAGCCATCTGCTTGTTGCCTAGGTGATATATGACCGTGTGCTGCTTGAGTCAGAGTAACATTTTTTTTATGAACGTCGTACTGTACTTCTGCATGTGTTGAGATAGTGTCTGTGTCCAGGTTTGAAAGAGTTTTGTGGAGAGACGTACCTTTCCTGGATTAAGAAAGAATCCAATTTAAACAAGTGCCTCTGGCTACGAACACTTGCCATTGGTAATTACACACTGCTAATAATGATAACTTACTGCCCTTTTTGAATTCACTGATGGATGGTAAGCCTCTCTATATAATTCACCGTGCTGGCCAGTGCAGATTGGCGAAGGGGGAGATGGCTTGAAGTGGTTTAGCTGTCAATCGCCAGTGATGTTAACTCTGCCTCGGTAGCAAACGCAAGTTGCCAGGTTCATAGCACAGCGCGCTAACCACTGTGTCGCTGCTCGCCCACGACCATGTTTTTATATTCCTTGGTCCTAGGTTTCGTTTACTTGAAGTTATTGTCATGTCAAAGAGCTCTAGCCGAGTTAAACAAAATAAAAAATACATTCTTAACGAAATATAACACATACGCTATATATACGCCGATATTTTAAAGACATTAAAGATTCACGCGGAGATATGATTAAACATTTCTGTGCAAAAAAGTACCACTCTGCAATCTTTGTTCGATTTTCCTTCTGTCCTCAAGCGTTGAAGGACTGTGAGTTCTACTTGACTCATTACGGGGGTATTTGGAACCACCAGAATGTTTCTAGTGTCAATTAGTGATGCCTTCTGCAGTGCGAGAACATCACACGACACTGTCCAGATATTATTTTTCTGTGATGATAACAAAGCGTTCTTTAGTTTTTCCTCTCGCAGGCACTACTTTAATAATTTTGCTTCAGCGCACACTTGTGTGTACACTGTGATTGCCATGCAGAAAGGAACAAAACACAAATCAGAACAGCAGGCAGACAAAAAAATATGCAGTCTCCCGGGCTATTTAGATTGACATCAGAACATGCTTTATAAAAAAAAACTCACGTTTGGCAGTGATAAAAGCATTGCTCAGTCTCCACGGTCCATATCCTCTCAGGCATTTGTTCCCTGCTTCGGCTGCCACTCCGTCGTTAGTCTCGACCACCTGGTGCCAGCCATTTTAGCGGCGTGTCCTGGCCAAGCCGACTGACCTACATAAGAGCCTACATGATATATCTAACTCGTGTGTTTTCTAGCCCACATTTTGCTCTTGGGGCGGCAAGGTGACGCAGTGAGCAGTGCTGCCACCTCAAAGCGAGAAGGTCCTGGGTTTGACTCCCAGCAAAAGTGCCTTTCTGTGTGGAATATGCATCTTTTCCCCGTGTCCGTGTGGGTTTTCACTGGGTACTCCGGTTTCCTCCAACCATCGAAACACACACGCTGCTGCAGAGGTTAATTGGCCTGATGACTGAATTGCCCTCGGTGCTCGGCGATGGACTGATTTCTCATCCTGTTTATAGCCCTGGCTTATGCACTGTGTCTGCCGGGATAGGTTCTAGCCCGCCATGACCCTCCTGTTTCTCAGTGTAATTCCAAGAATTTGCCCCTCTATGCTTTGTTTTGCATAATTTTCAGCTAGTTAGAAATGTGTTAGACTCTTAGGCAACAGAATCAAAAGCGCAGAGGAGCACCATAATGATAGAAATGTAACAACATAAGAAAAAGGGGCAGCACGGTGGCGTAGTGGGTAGTGCTGCCGCCTCACAGCAAGAAGGGCCTGGGTTGGAATCTCGGCTCGGAGCCCTTTCTGTGTGTAGTTTGCATGTTCTCCCCGTGACACGTGGGTTTTCTCCGGGCACTCCGGTTTCCTCCCACCGTCCAAAGACATGCTGCCAGGTTAATTGGCGTACTGACTAAATTTCCCCAGGCACCCTGCGATGGACTGGCGTCCCATCCTCGGTATCTCCCTGCCTTGCACCCTGTGTCTGCCGGGATAGGCTCCGGCTCACCGCGACCCTGTATGGGATTAAGTGGGTTCAGAAAATGGATGGATATATAAAAAAACAACTGGCATTGGAGTTGATGAGTGCATTGAACGTGCACTGCTGGATGATGGCCTCTGCATGCCTTCACTGTCAGTCATTTTAGTTGTTTGACTATGCTTCCCCACAGAGGTCAGTGCGGGTTGATGGAAGGCCACACTGTTAGCCATGGCCAGGAATCAACCTCGGTCTTCTTCTTCTTTGCGATTCTTCGAAGCACGATGGTCAGCTTCTGGACATCATTGTCCTTCAGCTCGGCTTCGAAGTGTTTGGTAGAATTCGCAGGCAATACCAAGTATTACCTGACAGGGATCGCGACGTGAACGCTTCTACCTTGACCCCCAACCTCGGTCACTGCAAGTAACATGAAAGCATGTTTAAGGTGCTGAAGATTCAATGTAAATGCCCTACGCCTTTTGCACTTGCTCTAAACCAGCCAGAAATACAAATCTCTAAAAGAGATCCTCAAAGTGGGAGAAATGACCCAAGTGATGCTGATTGGTTGCTTTATTTAATTTGCAGTGCTATTCCAACCGAGCAGTTGGTGCAATTTGGTCACCCGTGAGTTAAGGGATTGCCAAGCCACAGATGGGTTGTGTTTCAGCGCTACTCCTGAGCAAGGCGTACAAAAAATGCAGGCCAGATTGGTCTCGCTCAGTTTGCAAACGCAATATTTCATCGTAACAAGTTACGGTTTTTTTTTTTTAAACAGAGCAGATGCGACCAAAATTGTGGTAAACAATGCATATTGATAAGGACTGGAATGCCCCACGTATAATGGTAGATGCAACCTCGCGATTATTCCCTTGTGTGACCCCTATTTTATAATCTCTACCGCAGCACTGCATGACAGCGATGATTAAATGGACACTGATTTAATGGAATCTTAACTCATCACCATCACTTTGAGGGGAAAATGTTTAGAAATCCAGGAATCATTATTTCTTTTTTTTCTTATTGATTTTTTTCTCAAAGAAATGAGAATTGGGTTGTGTTGATGGAGGATACATTTTCACTCCTTGGACCAGGCAATGGATGCCAAAATGATTTCAAACTGAACTGAAGTCTGACAAGCACAGTGTGGTGAGAAGGGAGCTTGGGGTTTTGTTTTATAGAGGAAAAGTAAACTAACTTTTTCATCATAGTGACAATCAATGATCATAGTAGCAATCAATCAGTGGGTTAACTTTTTCTCTCTGGCCTTACTGCGTTTTGTGAAGACGGTCCATTGGTTGAAACAAAGCCTATTGTACATTTTCTCTTTTAAGGCAATCTTATTGACAAATGTGTTGGTATAGGATTTCATGACTCGATGGATGGGAATTACTCTTCATAGCTGTTCTTTTGGCATAGCCGTGTCAAGTGTTCCTTCCCGTTCCATTGTGACGTTTCACCTCAACTGTTTGAGCTTAGGAATCCCACTTTTGGAGCTCGCAAGCTCACAGGGTATTTTCTACTCTAATAATAAAAATCTATATTCCACAAAGGAGGCATTGTCAAGATAAGGATAAGGAACACTTGACAGGGCTATCCTGAAAAAACCCACCTACAATATGAAAGTATTGAGTTATTTTATTTTTTGTTGTGTGCACCACTGCCAAGGCAGTATGACCAACAAATGTGTTTATCAGTGGGTTAGGGCTTATGAGTCCTATAATATGTTTATAAAGGTCTTGATTTTGGCAAAAGAGATCTGCCTGTGCGTGTTTTGACCTGCAATTATACAATGGAAAAACAGCGATGTGTGTCAAATATATGGTTAGATGTAAAACATTTTGAAATCTAGGCAGGAACTTGTATGTATTTATCTGAATTGCAGCTAATAGGTAATTATAGTTAATTTACAGAGCAAGGGTGAAGTAGGAATGTATGGAGATAAGGTACATTTAATCATTTCCTGCACAGACGTGCTCATGCAAACCCATACAAATTAATACATGTGTGATCAGACTTAGCACATACAAACCCAGATATATTTATATTTTACTGAAAGTAAAAAAAATACATGGCTGGCAGTTAATTAGGAATTGACATAGGCTGGGACAAAAATACTAATGTAGCAATCAAAACAAATAACAGTGCATCACACATGATATCATCACTCGATGGTATTAATGGTATAGCCCACAATTTTCAGTGATCAGTTAATCACAAAAAATGATAATTAAGGGACATTTATGAATTTATGGGGCTTTTGTTATTAGCATAAAGGTTATAACCGATTTACCCAGTGTAGAATAGTGTTCAAGTAGCTTTGCCAGTTGGATTAACTTAATAATAATAATATAATTTTATATAGCGCCTTATAAGTCGTGCTTTCTTCGTTTTAACTCGCGGTCCAATTAGAGTGAAACCTTAACTCATCGGTCACGCTTGCACAGTGGTAATTTGACACGACATATAAAGGAACTGTGCCATTTAACATCATTATGCCATCAGCAGCCTTTCCATCTGCTCCTGCCCACCAAGCAAAACTTTTTGGCAAAGCAAATGTGCAGCGACCACAGAACATTTCAAAATCTTCCACTGACATCTCTTTTTGGATTGTATGAAAGCGTTGATTGAATATAGCCATTTCACGATACGTCGTGATACAGCTCATTGTGCACTTTCAAGAATGTGTGGCTGTAATAGTGCGACTACTTCCTTTACAGGACATGCTACTGCATTACACAAACCACTTCTCAAGCAGCACATTGTCTGTCACGCGATTCCCATACTGAGCTTGGCACCTCTGTTTCCGCATCCTCGATCCGGCGTGGGATGTGCACGCGGTAGGAATCGTATTATTATTTAAAAACTAAAAACCACACCAGAAAAAAAAAATTCGTCTTTGTGAATGCGTGACAATCTGAAAACATCCAACTCAACTGATGTGAAATTGGTATTTTTGATGTTGAAACAACTTAATTACGTAAAAAAAAAGGACTTACCTGCAGCTCAAAATTGGCGCTGTCCAAGAACATTTTGTTCAGTATGTCCGCAAACTGGTTGATGGCACGCAAGAACACCCTACGGTCAAGGACATTGGGAAGGACGAAAAACAACACACACGTGAAGACAGTGCAGCTGTACAGAAAAAAAGAGTAGTATTGTCTATGTTATTTAGATGTGATGGTTGCTCTTCAGAGCTGTTCTTTCGGGATAGCAATGTCGAGCGCTCTCCCTCTCTCCCTCGCGACGTTTCACCTCCCACGTTGGAAGCATCATCAGGGAGGCAACACATCGCAAGGGAGATAGAAACAGCACTTGATACGGCTATCCCGAAAGAACAGCTATGAAGAGCAACCATCACGAATCCAGCCGTGAAAACCTACATCAGTATTTGGATGTTTCACCAATTATACCTACATTTTCCCCTTGGTATTTTAGGCCATCGGCTGGCGTGGAGGTGCTGTGTTTCCTGCACTGTTCTATAAGCCTGTCGATTCCCAGCCACCGCTAACATCAATGGTGAGTGATGTTCGAACTGTCCCCGTGACACCCCAACCTCATCCACCCACACCTCTACCACCCACAATGACCAGTGTGGTGAAATATGGTCAAAAAACTCACAGGACCTGAACGCGGCATAGGGAGCTATTCATGCTGCATTGGATTGAAACAATGGTTCCGAGTTGGGATGCCGGCTCGGATGCATTTCTTGTGTGGACTTTGCATGTCCTCCCCGTGTCCGTGTGGGTTTTCGCTGGGCACTACGGTTTTCTCCCACAGTCCAAAGACATGCTGCTGCGTAGGTTAATTGGCCTGGGGACTAAATTTCCGCCCGTGCCCTGTGATGGACTGGCGTCCCATACTGGGTATAGCCCTGCCTTGCGCCCTGTGTCTGCCAGCATAGGCTCCGGCTCACCGCGACCCTGCACAGGATTAAGCGGTTTCTGACAATGAATAGATGGGTGGATCATAACCTTATCATAGTGGAGGGCTTTGGGTGTGTCAATGTACCCCAGAGCTATGCCACCTGGAGTCCAGCACTCCTGCTAGGGTCACCATTGATGAACAGGTCTGGAGTCCAGCACTCTGGTAGGGTCTCCAGAAAAATAACGATCCGAAGACCCTCCGATTAAAGGAGGTTGGAGTCGGCAAGCCATAAATGTATTCTCCAGTAACATCCAACATTGGAGGGCAACTGCCCATCCTGGGTCAACTGGCTGTTTAATCTGGCAAAAACAGCACGTTATTATGTAAGCTAAAGAGAAGCAATTTCATGTTGCAGAATCCCTGCCTTAAATCAAAAGTGCCACACTACATATGACGCTGGAGACTGATATGCATTAAGGGTGTTTTTTGAGACACTTGCCTCCACCTTTATCCGTTGCAAGTCACTTGTGTGACCAGCACCATTTTTATTTAGACATTCCTTATTTGTGTTCTGGATAAAAGATGAGCTGTGTTCTTTGGCGTTATGAATGCTGACTGTGAGAGACTATTGAATGTTATAGGTTTTATCTCAGGTGGACAACCAGGTTTTCAACTTCAGGTCTCAAGCCGTGTTAGCCCAGTAATGCAATGGGTTATCTACTTCATTAGCTTCATTAAGCCACCTAGATATGATCGTGTTAGTTTGATTTAAAACATCTGTCAGATGCAAGCATACACGTTATTGTGATATAAGTGGTTTCAGTTTTAACATTGTATTGACTGAACGTCACTGCTCCCTACACATTCCTAACATTAATATTGAATGAGTAATCAAAACAACACTCTTCTTCTTCTTTGCGATTCTTCGAAGCGCGATGGTTAGCTTCTGGACATCGTTGTCTTTCAGCTCGGCTTCGAAGTGTTTGGTAGAATTCGCAGGTAATACCAAGTATTACTTGACAGGGATTGCGACGTGAACGCTTCTACCTTGACCCCCATGTGCATAATGAGGAGCTATAAAAACAGACTATTTATACAGTAGAAGTAACTTAATTATATTTAACCAACAATATAAGAAAGTGCTTTTAGCATTGCAGTTCCAAGCTAATGTAATTTAATGGATTGTACCTCAAAAGAGGGGACCTATTTCAAATGTGAGGAATTTTCAGTGTGCACTGCGAGTCCCATAGTCTCCCGTATTAAAACAAGCTGCACTGAGTGCGTTCAAATAATCATGAGTAATATATTGTGCCCACCTCATTCATCACACGCACCACTGGGAACAATGCCACGATGATGTATCATTAACCAAACCCCTAAAAGTTCTTCATTTTTCTCTGCTTTTAAGAAAAAATCACTCATGGGAACCATTAACAGCACCATGTTTGCGTGCGTGCTTTTTCAAATATGTAGCTGGGAAAAAACTTCAAGCATGATAAAGCATTAGCGCTGCACGTATTTCATTTATTTAAAGCCTTAAGCCTGCTAACAAGTGAACATTGTCGAAGGATATTGATTGAAGTCTGGTATATAGGCTTTAACCTTGGGGCCTTGTGCTCTGCTTTCGTTTTCAATATTCATGAACAATTACCCTTTATAATAGCAATGCTATATTATGGAAGTTTCTTCCGAACGCATTACTCTAGCATAATAAACTATTGTGCATTTTAAAGACTATATTTAACGAATCACATGTTCAGAAACATACATTTCTATGAATAAAACATAGTTTGACCTTGAATCAGTTTTATGTGGACAACATTTCAACAGAGATCAGTCTCAGACCTGCTGAATGAGGCTTACTGAATATCCCAAGCAAGTACACTTTGCATTGCACCGCTCCAGAAGCTGACCATCGCGCTTCAAAGAATCGCAAAGA
>JAZEWU010000012.1:3710323-3751228 GCA_036362915.1 Geotria australis
TACGTGGCTGGCAACAGCATTGTTAGGCTGGCGTGTGGTCAGTTACATGGGATGGAGAGAAAAGGTAATTGCATTAATGAGCAAAGATGTGATTCACAGCATATAATCATTCTATTTCAACTTTGAAATTGATGGTCAAACTTCGCTCTGAACTGACATTGCTATTCATCATAGTGTAAACACGCAGCCCACTGAATGGAATGAAGTGAATTGAGTTGGCCAATATTATGTTATATCAACCTTCATCATATTAGTAGTTAAACATTATTTCACACGTTTAAATGAAACCATCAATATTATACAACACTATAAAATGTACATTGCAGTTTTGTCCCAAAGCAAGAAAAAAAGGCTTCGAATCACAACAGATATCTCTGTGTGTATATATCTGCTTAATCTACTGAGGATTGCGAATGAGCAGTACTTTAAGTACTTTGTAAATAATGTTTGCACCAGGCAGTCACTTTTAAGCCCTGGGTAATTCATAGAACAAGGTGTGCAAATCACCAGCCTTGGTGTTATGGACCAAGTGGGAGCCACTATTTGAACAGTTCGCATTTCCCTGCATATGCACGCGGCCAAAAGGACTTACCACGAGGTCCTGCCGTAATTGGAATGTGTTGATGTAGTACTGGTAGTGACTGTCTTCCATTTGCCTCAGCAGGGCAGTCATGCAGGCCACAAAGTGGCTCTGAAAAATAACAGCATCAGCTCAATGTTATTACCACAGCAGATACAATGC
The DNA here is from genome assembly GCA_036362915.1 of Geotria australis. Lineage (NCBI taxonomy): Eukaryota > Metazoa > Chordata > Hyperoartia > Petromyzontiformes > Geotriidae > Geotria > Geotria australis. The sequence goes on from JAZEWU010000012.1 coordinate 3,711,066, forward strand.
ATGATCGTATGATATTCCGCCGTCATTAAAATACAAGCTGTGGGAATACATAGTTTTATGGATATGTAAAAAGCCACAGGAAATATTCAACCCCTTTGGATCCAATATTTGTTTTATATTTTATATAATGTATAATTCTGTAACATCCTGCTGAATGCCGCCTAACACAATCGACTGAATGATAAAGAACATTACATAGAACGTTACATTAAAGCATAATCCGTGCAGAAAACAAACAAAATAAAGAGCATTCTGTAAGTGGATGAACTGTACCTTTGATTCTAAAATTCTAATGATGAAATTAGGTATGGGAGAGGGGTAATTGGGTAGTTGTGAATTCAATGTTATCCTTGGAAGTATATATCTCACGTTTACGTCATAGTATTGGCCATAGTAATCTATAACAGATTACAAAATAGTAAAAATATAGTTTGACCGTTAAACAGATTACAAGAAATAATATTGTCGTTATCATATTTTTAAAGGAGAGACATATTACAAACATCACAAACTGTCGTATGTGACTAACGTTAACTTACAGTGCCGTTAGATTACAGATGCCAAAATTCCAATAACTTTCCCAGATCAGATGAGGAATACATTCTCGCACGCGACTTTATAGATGTGTGACCAGTGCAAAAAATGCGTTTGGCATGTGATAGGACACTGAGGTACCCAGGGATAACCCATGTAAGTGAGGAGCAGTGCTCCACTGGCATTTTCTCACCCTCTAACTTCACGCATATAAACCCTGACAAAAACGAGGAGCTTACTCATGCACGTAGAAAGCCAGGCCCAAACCTGCTTAGCTTCTGAGATCCAATGATATAGGGCACATTCATGACGTCTAAAACATTAGCAGGCGTGTGATTACAACACAGTTGATCTCAATTGGCTACTTCTGAATCGAGTGCTAAGAACATATACAGACAAAGAATTAGCTGTATTCCATTATCTAATGAATCCACAGAAAGTGCTGCAGAGAATATGTCTTTACTGGGAAATTTGTATAATTTGTAGCGGTGTCACGTTTCTCCGTACAGTATTGTCAAATGAGCAAAATCTCATGAGTGCAATCCATTTGTGTTTAACTGTTTTAACTACTTTGTATTTTTTCAAATTTAATTGGTCACTTATGTCTTGTACAATGCTGTGTGTAAATGTTTAATGTATGGTTTTGTGGTTCGTTATGTTAACGTGTGATTTTTATATATTTTTTGTTAATTTGCGTGGTTGTGTTGCAGGAATCGCGTAAAGAGCTTGCAAGCTCACTGGGTATTTTCATCTATCTACGTGTGTGTTTGCATTATCCAACATGGATGGAAATTCAGTGATCATGCACACATAGTGAGCTCGATACACAGTACTGTATCATCGCAGGAGGAGCCTTTGATGTAATCAAAAAGTTAAGCCTAAAACGAGTAACTGACGCAATGCGTGTACACTTCACTGATGAAAGAGGAAGACTGGATACAGCACTTGCCAAGGCATTATGTATTGTGCTCATGGGTCTAATCGCCTCTTTAATAATAATTTTAACAAGAAATTCCAATCTGATGGTATTTGGGCTATGTTTTGTGTTTTCTTTTCAAAGCAGGAATAATTTCAATTATGGTTCACTGATGGTGTTATGGTATTGGAACAAAACATTTTTATGCATAAACATTTCATTCTGCATAACATTTTGCATACATTTATAGTGAGTAAATACGACAAAAGGGTTGAGGTTATGAAAGTACCAGCACCACACATACCCACATCGGATTTCTCACAGCGTTGATAGCATTAATATTCATGAATTGTACCTCATAAACATTTGAAATGCAGCAGCAATATCTGTTGGGTTAATGTCACCTTGAGCATCTGATGTGCAATGTCTAGGTTTCTGTGAGTACATTCGTGCTGAAATCTGCATAAACACTAACCCTAGTTCTCACGTACAGTAAACGTATGTACACAGATTGAATGCAAACCACTATTAACGCTTTGAGAGAATTTGCCGCAAATAAAATTAAAGAAAGAACATTGTCACTTTCTTTAAACATATGTACAGAATATATTTTTCTGCATGTAGTGTATTATCACTGTGAACATGTAAATTAAGAACGTCGATGACACTTTCGCCTAAACCCTTTCATTGCATCAAAGAGCACGATACAATGATACAATGTCATTTATCTCACTGCTTTCATGTGTTCCCCTCTACTTTATACAGTGTACTCTTGCAAATTCTAAGATTCAAACAGTTTGCAGCACTTTCAGTGGATTTATTTGCGTACATGTAGGTTTTCACGGCTTGATTCATGACTTGCTCTTCAGAGCTGCTCTTTCGGGATAGCCGTGTCAAGCGATCTCCCTCTCTCTCTCGCGACGTTTCGCGAGGGAGATCGTGCCTGACGATGCTTCCAACGTGGGAGGCGAAACGTCGCGAGGGAGAGAGGGAGATCGCTTGACACGGCTATCCCGAAAGAGCAGCTCTGAAGAGCAATCGTAGGTGATTGCTTATTTATTTTATTATTTAAAAGTCACAGATGGTGAATTGATTATGGAGGTTCAGAAAGGGAAATAAACCGGGTAAATCATAAAGAACGTGAATGTAAATCTGCATAAACGCAGTGTGCTTTCAAGCCTCACCAGCATGACAAGGACACTGTTTTTCCTATTTTCCTTCTATGTGAATCTAAAACTGTTACTGGAACTGTGTTGTATTTTTAGTCCAGTACATGCCTTCCAAGTATTTATAAACTCTTGCTAAAAATAAAGAGATGCTGCCCTGGTCCAATGGTTGGAAACACTGTTATTGCAATCCAGAGGTCGTCCGTTCAATGCAATATGCCGTCATGACAGCATCACCAATGGGGCGAGTTTCTTAAAGCGCCCCCGGCCCCCCCCAACTTCTCTCCAACCAGAAGGATAAATGCGTGCACCAGTTAGTCGATCATTATGTCGCACGTGGTGGGGTAAAGTGTGGGTACTGCCAACCAACCAACCATTGTCAGAAAACCACTAAATCCTGTACAGGGTCGCGGTGAGCCGATACACACAGGGCGCAAGGCAAGGCTATACCCAAGGATGGGACGCCAGTCCATCACAGGCCACCGCCACCACTTTCAATATGTCTGCCTGGTGTTGAAGAGTAGGCCAAATAGCCTCTAGAAATGCTCTTGAGTGAAGGCCATTTTGCCAGCAGGGCTATTCAGTGATGTAAAACGATACTTTAAAATACAATATATTGAAGAAATACATGCAAAAATGTCACAAGGGATCATATTAACCAGCTCATATTTGCTGATGACAGTCATTGTAAAAAAAACATTGGGAATGAACTATATGGAGTAATTTGAGAATTTCAAGAACGCAGCAAAGGCAGCTTCGAGATAAATACGAGCTGAAGAAAGGCTGTAAGCGAGAGGGCACTAAACAAAATAAAATAATTGTTTGGCAGACGGATAAGCATAAACAAATGTATATGTTGGGAAATTATGGTATTGAAGGAGGCTCAGAATTAAAATGATGGTGCAGACGCACACAATAGTGGGTGCAGTGCTTTTAGTAAATTGGATTTGATAATGAAAAGCCACGTACCAATACGTCTAAATAGGAAAGTAGTCATTCGATGAATATTACCTGCTATGACATATGGATTGAAAACATGGACACTGGCAAATAATATAGAAGAGAATCTGAAAAGTACACAAAGAATCATGGAGAGATTCATGCTGGGAATTACAATGAGACAGACAGAGGAATGCATGGATCAAAGAGCAAATGCAAATTAGAAACATCATATTGACTGTTAAAATAAATAATTTGGGCTTGGTCAGCAGATATTGCCAGAAGGAAAGACGGCCGATTATTGAGACTGATGGCAGATTAGCAGCCGAATAAGGAAACACGCCTGAGAGGATGAACATAGTGGATATGATCTCATGTGTGGGAGCAAGATGGATTGTGGCATTGCAATACCATGGGGAGCGATGACAAAAATGGGAGGCCTTCATCCAGCACATGGTTGAAGATGTTGATGATTAAACATAAAATATTCACAACTTTACAGGCGTAATGAGCATGTTCCTGCCCTTTGACTTCAATGGAATACATTGTGATACCCATCTTTATAATTAGATAATACCAGTCTATTATAAACAAGCCCTGGATCTGTGACTCTGACTTTGCTGATGAGGCCTATAATTTTGAAACAGTTTGCTGAAGCCAATACTGCTGGATCTCAGTCAGAATTTCAATCAAAGGTTTTACGAATGTTGTACATACAGCTCTATAAATAAATCCATTATGCCAGTGGTTCTGGATATGCAGGTGTTTTCGTGGCAATTAGGACGGGTGTTGAGTCTAATACCAAACTATTCTAAATGTGCCTAATCTCATCAGATCTTGGGAGGCAAGCAGGGTTGAGCCTGGATAGTGCTTGGATGGTTGACCAGACCACCTTACTTAAAACAGGTGTTGCAAGCTGCTGCGTGGCCAGCAGATAGTAGTGTCATAAAATTATATTGTTCTACCATACTGTGTCTCAAACGTCGGCACAAACCTGCACTGATCACAGTGCAGTGAAGTATGGTGAAAGTGCATCTGTTATCTGTGCGGTGCGGGAAGGTCCTCATCCTCATGTACGTACACACATGAGATCAGGTGAAGCCAATTTAATGAATGCTGGTCACATTCAAAGCTAGTAAACATTGCATTGATTATATTGATTACAATGACCTTGGCAATATGCAATCGTGAATTAGGCTAAATACCTTATAAAGGAAGGGCTCGCAATTTAAAATTCCGAGGCAATAGAATGTATGTGCACGTACTTAGTGCCATATATTCTGAATGCTGAATGCTCACATTGCTCACAATCTTGTGGATGAGGAGCACTGCCGCCTCACAGCAAGAAGCTCCTGAGTTTGAATCCCGGCTCGACAGCCTTTTTGTGTGGAGTTTGCACGCTCTACCCGTGTCCGCGTGGGTTTTCGCCGGGAGCTCCGGTTTCCTCCCACAGTCCAAAGACATGCTACTGCTGCATAGGTTAATTGGCCTGTTGACTAAATTGCCCCCGGTGCCCTGTGATGGACTGGCTTCCCATCCAGGGTATAGCCCTGCCTTATGGCCTGTGTCTGCCAGGATAGGCTCCGGCTCACCGCGACCCCGTACAGGATTAAGAGGTTTCTGACAATGGATGGAATATGAGTTGGCTCGTTCTTTTCAGGTGACAACCTGATTTGTTTTGCTGTATCGGGTGGTGGAGGGTGTACGACACGTTTGACTTCATACAATATGTTCTAATAAACCAAATAATTATGAATTAGGCTTCCATGTTCATCGTGCAACGAGCAAATCCACTTTCCCATGCTCCGGGCACAACTGTGTATATATGCGCAATTTAAAATGAACACCAAAACATCATTACACGCAATTTAACTAGTGCTACACACTTCATGTAAGTGCATTAATTAGCAATGCAATCAATTACATGTTTGTGAAAAATATGTACAGTATTTAATCTTTGGCTTTCACCGTAACACAAAACAGTCATAAACACCAGCAATTAATAGTGATAATTTGTCATGTCACCTCAATTCAAGGTGGGTAGGTGACTACATTTTCTGAGAAATTACCATGTTAAGCAATATGCAATTTATTATTCTGGGTGATTATATTTGTACATATATTCCTGGCGTTTATCTCCCATGCAAACGATTTCCTCTCACAAAACATTAAGGTGCGAAATTAATTCCTATCCACTTAAAACGTTAATTAGGTCAGAGCAAAATAACAGCAGATACATGTTTCATAAAGGAGAAAAACTCTGGAATTAGGCTGGTAAAGTATCCCATGTGTATATTTATACCCTGCAGCGTTAGCTTGGCTGAATTATGTACCAATACTGAGTTTTAAAGATTTTTGTTTTCTTTGTGCAATCATTGAGATTGGGCTGAAGGCATCAAGCTCACTATATGAAGAAAACAACTTACCTGCTATAGCCCAAGGGTGAACCCAGAATTCCAGACTTCTGGCTTCTGGCATGCAATATATACAGTCCCTCGCTAACGGAATTACTCAACCAATGCAGACAAATTAAACATGGAAATGGCATGGGCTCAAGTATATATTGTGCCAGCCTAGTATGTAATAACATTCAACTTTTCTAAAATAACAGCCAGAATAATTATGTTGTGTTTACTGTGTGCTATGTCTCATGATGTAATTGTGTTGCTTTGGAATTTATAACATGCAATGGTGCCTGTAGTAAAAGGTAAAGGTGCAGCCATGCAATTGCTTGCTCACGCCACTTTCGTGGACGGATCTCCATCAGAGGTAGCTCTTGAGATCCCTCTAGGCCTAGGGGGTACTTGGTCTACTCTTCCATGCTTTTCGGGCATATTGGAAGAGTTCCCATACTTTACTCCACCACATGCAATATGCCGATCGACTGGAATAATCATTTCTACTGATGGGTGGAGAGAGATAGGGGATTTAAACAAAAAATAAACTTTTACATTTTGTCAACTGATGTTCCACTGCGCTGATCATTACAGAAGCATCCACAAGTGTGGTATGTAGATATGTTTCAAACAACAGACAAATACTCCTCTTAAATGCTATTACTATTATTATTATTAAACAATTAAGTATATCAGCAATCCATATACCATCCCCTATGGCAAGCAAGAGTCAAGGTGCATTATTAACATTTTAACAACGGACAGGAATCACCAGAACAAGGGCAGAATGAAACGTATTAATTACCACGGTTCAAAAGTAATATGTTTCACCAATGGCTGTGACATCTGCTATCTTCAAACAGTGTAAAGCAGCCGCAGCAGCAGATGTGCAAGAGAGAAGCTGTGTAACATGTGACGGTTTAATGGTTTAATTCCATAATGCCAATGTCAATTTCACTGCCAACATGTAGACTTTATATTGAAGTTTATCGCACCATTGTTTTTTTTTACATGTAAAATAATCATTCAAGGCTCTAATTGAAATGCACACAAATTCTCAGCAATGATGTAATACAATCTGGCGCTGCATGCAAACCGCTGCAGCGACTACAGGCACCGTGTAGAGTGCCATACCTCACTGAGAGCGCAGATTAAACTAACTTATATAAGGACAGTGAACAGCCCTCGGCTGACACAGAAGTGGATCTCGGAGATGTTTTTGAGGCTTTTGTGTTTAGTGTTTTGTCATAAACATCGGCGAGTTGTACCTTCGAGGATACACGTGTCAGCAGGATGGCGACACGCGGTGCAACAGGGCGCAACGAAGTGAAAATTAAAACCTAGAAGTGACCGGGGGTGTCGTATTTGTTGCGGCGCAAAAGCTCCGCGAACACGACGAATCTTTTACGTGTTTTAGCAAAGTGAAAACCATATCACGGCTGGAATGCGCGTGTGGTCTTGAACAGAACAAAGCGAGTTACATTTTCAATTTCTGCTGGGCTTAGAGAAACAGTAATGGCAGGTCTGCTGACGTAATGCCAATTCAGAACGAATGGAGGAATACAATATTTTCTTTCATATCCAAAGACGACGTGGAGTGGGTAAATGTCCACTTTCAGTGCCAGCTCCCTCACTCCCTCTTTGCCGTCCCCTGCTTTACCCCCTGCCCGCCCCTTCCAGACCAACCACACAGCCACCCCCCCCCCAGAAAAAATGTTCCATGTCGTAAGAGTACCGCGGAATTCCTTGAGGAATCACAGTCTCAGCCATCCTCAGCCCAAGCTGCTCATATCTCTACGGAGGATAGCACAGAGATATTGTGATACTTGGACAGAAATGGCTTAAGTGGATTTGCCTGACCCGTAATAGCAGAGCACAGCAACATGTCTGTGATGCCTGCGGCACTGCTCACATTTAAGCTCAGCATGTGATCCATCAAAGTGTAAAAATGTGTTGCTGTGCTTTCGCTGCACTATTTTAGTTCCACGCACGCAGACAAATCTTGGAACCTTTTTAAAAAATACATATGTACGAGATGCATTTGAGTGCGTTTTATCAGTGCTCGATATATATACGGAGGGGGGGTGGAAGGTTATACAAGACTGTTATGCAGATGGTGTGTCAAGCCAATAAGGTTAGCAAGCCTGGGGGTTCGAAGGCAGCCGGCACCACGCCTACATCACTGTGTGTTTGCCATGGGCTGTCACACGGCCCTGACGTGTGAAGTCTTGATTTGATCAAGGATATTGATGGGGTTTTCTCACATATGCTGCACATTTCAAATCTAAGCCACTTGGTTGTTTTTTTGAGCGAGGGAGTACTGTACAGTTTAATTATGACACGTCATTAATGCAGCTCGTTAAAAGAAAACAGAACATATCCATAGCACGTGAATGCACGTATCGATGCGAAAATGCAATTATTCCTCCTAATGGAACAACGGGATGTGCAATATTTGCTGCGCATTTAGGAAAGGATAGCTTTTTAAAAACACCTGCTGAAAACCGATGTTGCAAGGATTTAATGGAGACAACACTAGTCATTAATCATTCCGAAAGAAAGGGTGGGGAGCGGGTGGCGCTAACATGATGCAGTGGTACGATGCCAAAGCTCCGCTGCCTCCATCCCACATTCGCACTCCTAACCAGCCCCCCACCACGCGTCGTCCCCTCCCGCCCGTCTCAACTCCACACCCGCACCGTAGCGATTAGCAGATCCGCATTCACCTCACACAGGATCGCACGCTGCTCTACGCGGGACTATAATTACCCACCTCGGTGCAATCTGCGATGGGGACCCGCGTTGTAATCTGCCTAACGCGAAGCTGATCCTGTTAAAATTCGACCTGGCGCACGGCCGCCGGGTCTCGGGTGCGCAGCGCTGAGAGACAGAGAGAGAAAAAAAAAGGAAATAAATAAAAGGGATTGCACAGTGGTGGGTCACATGGACCACACACTTGCGCACGCCCGACTGGCTCAAGTGCCTGGTGAGCATCTCTGGGAAGTTACACCGCGCCGGCTTCCTACAGACGGCTATTTACACTTCAGCGCTGCGCCAGCATATGCTCCAGGCTCCTCGGAAGGTGGCCTCGATGTCCCAACGCATCGCCATGGATTACTGTACACGGTGCACTGAGGTATGGATGCTGTCACGGAACGAGGCGGTCGGTCTGCGTTAAGGTCAAGATCATCGGGCTGCCAAAGAAGAGAGGGGCTTGCTTACCTGAAAAGGGGAAACGTGAGCTAATAACTCGGCGGTTGGGGTGGCGGGGGGCTGTGTTTTTTGTTTTTCTTGGTGCGGGGAGCGGCGCTGGTGGGTGGGGAAGTGCTCTCGGGATTTGCTTTGCCACGCAATATGGCTTATGTGGACTGCAGTCACTTGAAAAAGTGAGTACGGTACTGGTGTTGCTTCGCTTCCCGTGAGCAATAATTAATCGCCGGTTGTTTGCTGGCAAAGTCGGATTTTTAATGCGTTGATATTTTGCCGGTCTGTGAAGTCTGTTAATTATTATTCCGACTGTTGTGCTGATTATTATCATTATGACTTGAAAGTTAACTGCGATGTAACGTATGATTTCGTAGAGTCTACATGTATGCGCTAATTTAATTTGCCATCATACCACCGCTCTAGCGTGTTCGCGCGCGCGTGTGTGTACGTATGTATGCGTGGCGAATAAGTTAAATTCACTAAATTAGAAATGCGTTGCGTATAGTCTATGCTGCAGTCCCAGGCATCGATTGGTGAACATAATTATGCCACAGAGGATTTACAGCCAAAAGGGCAATTGGCCTCGGGATTACCGTGACAGTGTTTTGTAACGCACCCTTCTAAAATGCTGACGGTCCCCTGTCGTGCCCGTGGTGTGTAAATCGCTCAAATTATGATGAAACAAAGTCTCAAGTAGTCGTGCCCGCTCTCTCAAAAACACTGACCCCCGTGATTCATGTGCACCCTCTACTGGAAGAAATCATAACTATTAAACCACCGGGGCCGGGGGGCTGGCTCACGATCCGATATTCTCATCGCACGCGTACGAACTCCGGCGCGAAAAGTATCGATAATGACGGGAAAAAGCGGCGTGTGTCCGAACGTAACGAAACGTCGTCGCGTCCGCGGGGCGGCAAAGGATGCGTTCACGCGTGTGCGATGTTTGCCCGTTTTAGCAAAGCCTTTAGAAAGCGTCGCCACCCGGTAAAACAGATCTCGCAAAGGACACTTTCCCGATGGCTTTGATGTGACAAAGCCAAGATGCGATGGGCCGCAGTGGCAAGTGGCCGACGGTGAACGCCGTGGCAACGCGCCCCCCCCGCAAGCATGACCGGCAGAGAAGGCGCCCGGGCGCCGTCGCCCTCCCGCCTGGGGCCCGTGTTCGTGACGGCCCGTCCCGCCGTTCTCAAGTCGGCCAGCCAGCTGCTGCTCGAGCAAGAGCAGCGACGGGGAGCCGCCGCCGCCGCCGCCGCCGCCACCGCCACCGCTGCCACCAAGATGCGCAGCAAGGTGCAGCAGGTGCGCTTCAAGGACGTGTCGGATGTGAAGGTGGAGTGCCACCACGTCGAGGTCGATTTGGGGGGGGCGGCACAGCGGGCCACTCTGAGGCTGCCGGGCATTCGTACGCATGTTGCCGCTCCACCCATGCCTGTGTCTTCTTGCCCACCGCAGCTCACTGAGCCCTCGAAGGCTCTCAAATCGACGGCTATTCAGACGTCCCCCTGGATCAAGCGCCAGGCGCTGACGGTGCAACCGAGACACGGCCTGAAGTCGACCAAAGTGTGCTCCAATTCGATCCAGGTTGCAATCGTCCACCACTCGGCCGAACACCAAGTCGGAATAGAGGAGAATGTGTCCGTACGGACGGAGAGCAGTGACTCTCAGCCGCCGGGCTGTCAGGAGTCAAAACAGACGTTGCAAAGTGCGAATAATTTCTCATCGGAGACGAATAAAATGAGTGCAGAATACAGTCAAGCTGATCACAACGCCGCCAACTCCCAGCATTCTAAAAACAAGCAGGCCCCCTGCGTTCAAAATGAAAAAGGCGCACGTGGGGTAGGGTCAGGTGAAACTGAAGAACACATCAAACCAAGCAAAGAATTACATTCAGAATCAGATAAAACGCTATCTGTTGATGCAGAGCATGATAAAAGGCAAAGCACAGCAACAGAGCTGGCGGTCGCTGTGCTTGAACAAATCACAACACTCACATCCCACATGGCTCCTTCACAGACGAGACTAGCGAGGCAACCTATAGAGCACCCACTGATATTGTCAGAGGAACTGCTGAATTTCCAAAAACTGTCTGCGGAAAAGTTGATCATTCATCAGGATTTCAAGGCGGGAACTGCCGAATCGTTAGTGATTACAGGACAGGCCAATAGTCTGCCACCTCGAGACGGAGTGGCTTTTGGGACAGGAAATCGATCAACCTGTGAGAATGACTGCCCACCGGAGCCACGCAAGGATCGCGGTCTGAACGAGCAGATCACGATCGACGGAGACGACGACCCAAAGCACAATCCGAGAGGCGGTTCTCAAGACCAGGCCTCGACAGCCGGGGGGGACGATTTAACGCAGCAGATCCAGCAGGCCACCGAGGAGAAACAAGGCAGCAGTAAGGACCTGCAAGGGTCGTGGGAGGAGGTGGAGGAGCTACGGAAGAAACTGCGGACCCTGGAGGAGGTCCTCCGAGCCAGCCAGGACACCATCAAGTTGCTGCTCAGCGTCATTCAGGAGCTAGAGCGCGTACAGGCCCACAAAGAAGGGTGAGTGCTGTCTTTCCTAATCGACACAGTCTACGCGTAAGTATTGTTTGGCGCGTTGAACGCGGTCCCGTAGTTTATACGCGGTACTCTTACCGGTTACGCCTGGTTAATTAATAACAATAATAATATTACAATTTATAACGCGCACAAATTCCCCGGCCAGCCAAAGCGAGACGCAGATAAGTAATTGACGTAGGTTTTCACAGATAGATTTGTATAGATTGCTCTCGACAGCTGCCCATGCGGTTAATCAGCGGCATGTGTTCTACCAGCCTGACCGCTGATGAGACCTGAAAGGTTAACACTGGTTCAGATTCAGCTTGACGTTGGTCTGGAAAGGCTGATGGACTAACACATGTGCCCGTGTGTATCTGAAGAAATAGATAGATGTGTATTAATACGGAATAAAATGCCCAGTGAGCTTGCAAGCTCTGGATGTGGGATTCCTGAGACACAAACGCTGGAACGAAACAAAGAGAGGGAAAACAAAGTTCGGCTAATGATTTTTCAGTGTATGGCCACTCTTTTCATCTGCTCTCCCCATAGTCTGGATGCCTCTAGCCATCCGAGCTGTTGACCCAACTGCCCCTGTTCAAATCCAGGCTCAAGACCTTCCTCTGTTGTTTTACAAATGAGTGACTGTCTCTGTAAACATTAATAACTAATTATGCCTCTATTCCCCAGGATGCCCATGTCCCCGTTTTCCTCACGGTGTCTTGAGATGCATTCTCAATTAGGCACTGTTTAAATTCACATTGTATACGTATGCATGTGTATCCTTTCCTACAAAGACCACATGTCACATTTCGCATCTGGCACTTATAAAAAAATATATAAATAGGGGGATTTTAATGACTCTTGCTTTCAAGAGCTGTCCTTTCCAGGTAGCCGTGTCGGGCGTTCCTCCTCTCTCCTTTCCGACAGATATCCATCCATCCATTGTCAGACACCGCTTAATCCAGAGCCTATCCCGGCAGATACAGGGCGCAAGGCAGGACTATACCCAAGATAGGACACCACTCCAGCACAGCGCACCGGGGGCAATTTAGTCCGCAGGCAAATTAACCTATGCAGCCAGCATGTCTTTGGACTGTAGGAGGAAACCGGAGTGCCCGGCGAAAACCAACGTGGATACAGGGAGAACATGCACGACGGATATCACTGTTCAAAGTGTGTTGGTGCTTAGCAGTGAGAAAATACCTGATAAATGTGTGCGATTGTCAAATTATTGATTGTGTTCTCTCGGTCTTTGACTGCATTTAGCTGCAAGGTCTGCTTGATCTAAAGAGTAAACATATAATCTGAAGCATTCCATGTTACCGTTAAATGCCTCCCACCCACGGACCCGTTTCTTGCTGATCATCGTTTTGAAAGAGCAGAGTGTGCCCCATTGCTAAAGATGTGCGTTTTGCTTTGTTGCAGCAGGTCATATCGTTCTGGACAGGACATGACCAACTGTGATGCTTGCCGCAAAAGTGCCTGCATCATTTACAGGTAACGCCGCATGACACAGCTTGACTCTCATGTTTTTGACGACCTTGGTCATCGCTATCGTTTTATTTCACCTATGACTATTTTCTTTCTCTGCTTCACCATTGTCACGAGACGAGCCAACGCGGTGAGGTAGGGATAAACAAACTCCGTGACAGCATGGGGGAGGCCTTCATCCAGCAGTGGACTGACAGAGGACCGTAAATAATAATGAGGATTATATAATTAATAACAGTGAAAGCCTGTGTTTTTTTCAGATAAGCCCATTCTTTGCTGCAATGTGTCCGACCTATTAAAACAACAGATCATTAATATGTCACGGAGGTGGTCATGCATTCTAATCTGTGGGATTTATGTCATAGACTGTTTGCCAAAGTCCTAACGGTTGCATGTGCTTCGCTATATCCACGTGCGTGTTATCATTGCCAGTGTTATTTATAACCTTCGCTTAACTTGGCACTAGCGGCAGAGCACAACAGATGCTAATGAGCAGCAAGGACACCATGCCATCCACAAGCGTTGCAGTCTGGGCATAAATTCTCCAATATCTTGCTGTATACAAATAATCACAACGGACCGCCCTTTATCAATCCACTGCTGGATGAAGGCCTTCCCACACTCTGCCAGTTATGGGATTGTTTGACCTTAATTAACCACATTGGTCAATGCAAGTTGGTGAGTTTCTGGGTTCCCAGGACAGGTTGAGGTATAACTTACCACTGATGCTAGTCGTTGCCAGGAATTAACTTAAGATCATAGTGTTCACAGCACAATGCACTAACCACTGCATTACCTCTTCCACCTTATTTTATTATGAACACATATAAACACTATATCGTATATTTAACACGAAGGCTTTCATGACCAATGTTATCCATATTCTCGCTCTTTTTACGAGTTAGGTCATGTATAAAAGTATATAAGTGTCGTAAATCCGCTTTTAGCAAGCCCACGACACCTCCATCCATTGGGATTCGGACTTCTCAGATCCTTGTTCCTGATGAAGCTGATTCCAACTATCAGCGAAACGTCGTACGTTCATTATAGGTGTTGTGGGCTCGCTAAAAGCGGGCTTACGACACCTATATACTTTAATACGTGACCTAACTCATAAAAAGAGCTAGACTATGACTATACCGTATACCTAGATTGGAGACCCGCAGACTTGGTCCTGCACTTTAATTTGGGGCATACAACATAAATTGCTCCATGGGACACATGTGCTCTTGTTCGAATATTGTGCCACCCCTGCTTTAAATATTTTAAAGGCAAAAAAATTACCGCCGCGTGTTAGTTTGCCACTTTTACGGTGCTGGCTCGAGAAGAAACGTATATTTATGCCGCTGCAGTACTAGCGGAAGGGCCTGCACTGCAGAGAAGCCTAGAGAGCTCCTTTCAAGAGTATTTCCCCTACTCTTCCAGAGTGGCAAGGTGTCTTGGAAGAGGCGACACCACCCACACTTTACCCCACCACACGCGACCTGATGATCAAATGGCTGTGGTGTACAGTTTATACTGCTGGGTGGACAGAAAGGGGTGGCTTTAAGAAACGTCCCCGTTGTTTTATCTGGCACACCAAGAGGTCGAACCACTGACCTCTGGATTGCAAGTCCAGTGTGTTCACACCATAGCAGCATCACCTGCTAGGCTACATGTGTGAAATCGACCATAGTTGAACATCAATAATGCAGTGTTTTGATGGAGCAGGAATAAGCAGAGTTGACAATGTTAAACACGATTTTGAGAATGAAATCAGTTTTCTGAAATTACAATTATTGCGTGTTTCTCTGTGTGGGTGTTTGCGTGGGTGCTGTGTATATGCGGTATAAGCTGTGCACTGGTGCCTGCATGGTCACAAAACTTCACCAACTGTCTGTGTTTGTGTATAGGTATAAGTTATCAAGCCACAATTTGTCACCTTCAGGGAAAATGTGTCCGAAAAAAGTAAATTAGAAAATCCCACACTACGAGCACTGTCATAAATCAAATAACAGCATAACATTCTACTGTCAGCCAGCGTTAACAAATTTTCTTGAGCAGAAAACAAACCAAACCCTTTTCCAATGTGTATGCTTAGTACAAACTTAACAAACATTGTATCTTAAACATGTAAACATAAATATGATTTTCAATTATTTTGATTTATTATTAAACAGTGAGGCATGTAGCAAACTAGCTTATATTATCCATCCATCCATCCATTTTCAGAAACCGCTTAATCCTGTAACAGGGTCGTGGTGAGCCGGAGCCTATCCCGGCAGACACAGGGTGCAAGGCAGGGCTATACCCAGGATGAGACGCCAGTCCATCGCAGGGAGCTTATATTATAGTTAATCAAATTATTTTTTATTTACACTTGTTTACCAAGGAAATCCTCACAGTAGTCACAACATTGTCTTTTAAGAGGGTCCTGCCAAGTTTTCACACTAGGGGCCAATGTTGGTGCGTGCTATCCCAATTTAGCTTTGCAGGTCATGTTCCAGTATTTGGGATGTTTGGCCAATATCAGTCACAATGTATGATTTTTGGCAATGGGAGAAAACCAGAGAACCCGGAGGAAATTCATGCAGAATGGGGGGAGACCATAAAAACTCCACACAGAGAGGTTCCCGAGTCGATGATTGAACACATCGCTTCTTGCTATGAGGCCACAAGTGTCTCCACTGACCTACGCTGCCACGCCATGTAATTGTATGCCACGGATTAAAACCTCACTACCCACCATTCACCCTACAACAAATTATGATGGTTTATATTCCTTCAACAGCACTAAGTATGGAATTTGTAAATGGGGGTCTGTGTGTTACAGACTATCAAATTATAATTGTTTAGAATTGCTTTGACTCTTAGTATAATGATTACTGTGACATTCTAAAAAGGGGTCATTTGTAGGGTCACAGTATTTGTGATAATTGTCAGTAAATGCACTTTCATAGGCATCACACGTTGGAAACACACATATCTATTTGTCTCTAATAACTTTAAAAGTTTAACGAAAAATGCATTTACAGCTCTTTGTCTATCCACTGCTAGATGAAGGCCGCCCCACATGTTGGCCGTTGAAGAGGGTTGTTTGACCATACTTCACCCTGCTGGTCAATGCTGGTTGGTTTTGGGTGATGTGGGAGTAGTTTAAAGGCAAGACCTGTTCAAATATCACTCGTCACTGAGGTTAGCCATGACCAGTAATCAAACTAAGGTGAATAGATGCATAGTACAGTGGGCTAACCACTGCACCACTCTTTAAATACCAGTACAATATTAGTGGTTAGGAGGATTTTTAAGTATACAAAACATAGTAAAACTGGCAACTAATTTCCCTGTGTCCCAAAATACACTAATAGAAGCTTTTACTTCAACGCAGCATTTTGCTTTTAACACAAGCACTCAGCATATTTCACAGCCGTACGTGCTTAAATGTAGTGTTTTGTGTAGAGGGTAATGATCATGGCCGTGTTTACTGTTTAGTCATTTTTTACTTTTAAAAAGACAAAACAATCCCTGGAATTGTTTTTGATGATGTGCAGCATTTCAGGTTTATGCAAAGTGTACATCTGCACGGGCCCTTGACGTTCGCAGTTCCAGTGAGTGCTCCAGTGCCACTGCATCTGTCTCAAATTACTGTGGTTCAATGGCATCGTCCGAGTGTAGGATTGAACATAATTTGCTTAATTTCCCACTTGTCATTAAAGGACTCTGCCGCGTTGTTTCGCCACAACTCTGTATCTGAAATCGCTGCTGAAATCAGAAGCTCTATCGAACGAAAATAATAAAACCGTGGGAGAGTTGAACAATGGTTTTCATCACCATGCCTGGATTGTGAAAAGCGTGCTTGTTAACAGCCATTGGCCACTCATTTCCAACTTGGCTATTGGCATCTTTATGCTTACCCAACGGCAATAAACTATCTTGCATTGAATTGCGAGGGTGCAAGACATGCAACAAGCCAAAATAATGCTACATATTAGTTCGTTTGCAAGGAAACCCTTTGGCATTACCTGATTTAGTTGGAAAACAAGAACTCAGAGGTGGCAAGATGCATTTTATCTTATTTCCAAAGCTGTCCTTTTGGGATAGCCGTGGCGAGCACTCCCCCTCTCACCTCTGACATTGGAGGCATCCTCAGGGTGACGTTGGAGGTGAAACGTCGCGAAGGAGAGAGGGGGAGCGCTCGACAAGGCAATTCTCACGCATCGAGCCGTGAAAACCTACCTCGGTCACCCTACCTTCAATTTTAACCAAATGTTAAACCCTAAACAGAAAGTATTAGGATGCGATCTGCTCTACGTCTATCATGCATTCTATTCCAGTTCTCACCTCCTGGATTGATGAGGAAAGGCGACGACACACATCACTTAATTTGATTAATTCTGGCATTTTTTGTATCCCTCTCCAACTAACAGTTTTTGACGCGACTATGACAATATAGACGAAAGGCTGAGGTTGCAGCAGAAGGGCTGTTTCCAGATGACATTGTATGCTTGAAAATGTATCCCTATAAAAAACGCAATAGCTAAAAAGAGAAGTGAGAAGACTGATAATGAGTTCAGCTTAGATCTTGGTGCTTGAAGGTTAACATTATAATTGAAAATATGGTAACAAAAATAATTCTTGTAAAATGACGATTACAACTGCCAACGGAGTGTTTAATGGGTAACATTAAAATAATGAAAGCGTATTATACAGTATATTGAAATACTGTATTGCGTCTTCTGGTGAAGAGATACAAAACAGGGCTTTTTAATATCTTGGATGGCAACAACATTTCTGGCTACCTTAATATAAAAGGGATTAACCCTGAATACTAAGGAAATCCTTTGTATTTAAATGAAATGCTATGGTCATAGAACAGGATTGTGTAAAAGGGCAGCCCTGAAATTGCTAGAGCAGTGGTTCTTAACCTGGGGGTGCAAGATGCCCTTGCTGCGAGATATGCCAGATTTTTGTATTTATTGTATTATAAATGTGTATGGTATTATCAATTAATTCATTCAGATTCTGCTGAATCCTGTACAGGGTCACGGTGAGCCGGAGCCTATTCCGGCAGAGACAGGGAGCAAGGGAGGGCTATCCCCAGGATGGGACGCCAGTCCATCACAAGGCACCAGGAACAATTTAGTCCGCAGGCCAATTAACCTATGCAGCAGCATATCTTTAGACTGTGGGAGGAAACTGGAGTGCCCGGCGATAAGCCACGCAGACACGGGGAGAACTGTATGGTATTATATGTCCATCCATCCATCCATTTTCAGAAACCGCTTCATCCTGTACAGGGTCGCGGTGAGCCGGTGCCTATCCCGGCAGACACAGGGCGCAAGGCAGGGTTATACCCAGGATGGGTCGCCAGTCCATCGCGGGGTATTATATATGTATTTATTAATAAGGGGTGCGAGAACATATTTTGAGAAGCAAAGAGGGGTGCAGGCTGCAGTAAAGGTTAGGGCCACTGCGCTAAAGCTAAGGAGAGCCCCTATAGAGGCTGACCCTGGTAAATGCTTTTCTTCATTTTTATGTTCAAAATATATCTCTGGGACAATGAGCGCCGTAACCAATCTATGTTTTGTGGGGTCGGTCCAAGTGGGGTTTGAGTGTAGAGGCTATTTTTCCTACTGTCCCAGTGGCCAGAAAGGAAGATGTTAACGCACCCACAGTTTTTTTGCACCACACACAACTTGCACATCAACTAACTGTGGTGTGCCCAACATTTATACTGCTTCGTGGACAGAAGTGGGGAGATTTAAGAAACGTGCCGTTGTTTCACCTGCCGCACCGGGAGAATTAACTGGCGATCCACAGATTTTAAGTGCATTGTGCTATCCCTTACACTATAGCTATATCACCACTGTGATCATAGAAAGGCAATACTTTTGAAGTTGAGCGTTGTGGCTGAAACAACAGGGAAAACAGATAAAAGTTATATAATACTGATTACCTGCTAACCACAGGATAGCAGGGAATTGTGCAAAACAATTTTGTTTTTTCCTAATGCATTGCTAGCATGCGTTAACCTAATGGCATTTGAACTTCTTCTTCTTTGCGATTCTTCGAAGCACGATGGTCAGCCTCTGGACATCGTTGTCTTTCAGCTCGGCCTCGAACTCATATCATGTATTTGTGATTGAATATTCCTTGGCAAGGTAAGAATGGTCCCAGAGCAATAACTGCAGCACGCGGAGCATGCATACGTAGGGGGTTCTCTCTACTTTCCAATCCACTTTACCCATAACATCTTTACCCATAACCCCTCAAAAATACCATTAATCATCTATCTCCAATTAGAATCGAGAGGGGCAGAAGTGTAAATCACGTCTGCAAGAGCACTTTCCACATAGCACATTGCTCAAGTGCCCGATCAATACCCCGGGGTAGGTTGAGAGGCTTTGGTGAAGTAGGGAGACGGGGAGGCGACGTGTTTGTTTATGGGCCACAAATGGGCCGCATATTCCGCACCTATTCAGGACTGCCTAGATCGGATAACATTGTTAGTCGCAAAAAGCAAGACAGGGGTTATGGTGAAGGTAAAGGTGCAGCCCTGAAATGTCCTGCTTATGACCCTGCTGGTGGAAAGGCCTCCACTAAGTGGAAAGCTCTAGAAATTATAGATAGATGATAGATGTTTATTATTACAGCAGAAAATACCAAGTGAGCTTGCAAGCTCTTGATGCGGGATTCCTGCGACACAACAAACGCTTTAAAATGAAACCAGCGTAGAATTAATGCAGTCAGAGTATTTGGGCTCACGTTAGATTAAAAATAACAAAAACATGGTAAATATTGTGTACCATTAATCTCAATGTTTGGCTGAGTTATATCTCATCGGGATATGCAAAGTACTTGTCAATTGTGTGGTCATGAGAAATTCACATTAATGCACCTCTCTTAAATAAAATCAAAACCGATGTCTTAAATGTCAACCCTTCGTCGATCCACTGCTGGATGAAGGACTACCAAGTCCACGTCGGTCTAGCGTGACCATGATTCACCACGTTTATCAACGTGAGTCGGGTCAGGGGGAACCAGGAATCAAACTCCAGGTTCAAAACACTACGGTGCCACCGCTCACCCACAGTAATTTCACAATGTCAGTAGGGAGTGCGCATTGTGTGAAATCTACATTAGATTAGGTGAAAAACGCGTTATTTGTAGGATACTGTCAAATCGTATTCTTCACAAATGGAAAAACAATGAATGAAACATTTCCTTATCGTATTTGATTTCTCATGAATAAGCTCTGAACTGCCTTCAATTGAAGCAGTTTCACAAGTTATAGCCTAAGGAGCCTGAACCGTAAGTTTAACTTTCATAATAAAAAGTTAAACTTGTAATGCGCACAGTATTCGCTCACTGTCAGAGAGAGAGATCTAATCAGGAGCGCGAGGAACCACATACAAATCCCCCCTCCGGTGGACAAAATTCACTTGTGCAAGAATTCAACACTCTATCCCATAGAGATTGAACAGGTGAAGTCCACATAAAAAAACCCACTAATTAATTATTTGGCCGATAACATCATAATATATAGGAAGCAGTGTGTGGCAATATGGCGCCGGCAAAACCGCCTGGCTGCCTCCTCCGCCTGTCTGCGCTTTCCTCGTGCCTCTGAGTCGTTCTCTCGTCGAGTGAGTACCTTCGACAGGGAATGAAAATGTGCACGTTATAAATGTACAATTATTATTAATGAGCTGTACGGCGGTCTCCGGGTGAACTGGGGTATGGCTCCTCAATGCCCATGGGAATGGAGTTTCACAAAGTTTGTGTGATCCACCAGCTCTTGCCTCCAGTATCGGATAATAGGCCACGTGCATAGCCAGCAATGCCCTGCTCTGCTGTGATCGTTATCCTGTGACGGTAGAGGCTCAGGAGATGCATGCTAAAGTCTCACAAGCAGCAATGTGCATGACAGCGTCAGCAAGTGACTCAAAGGGTATACATCAAATATGACACTGAAATTTAAATTTTGGTGTTTAGTACAGACAGCACATTTGCATTCTATTTAAATGTTAAGAGAAAATAGATCGTACTGTTTGTCTGCAAATAATAAATGCTATGGAGATATCTTCAAAACAATAATATTGAAAAAAGTATTTTTTTTACAATACCGTAGTATTGCTGCCTTCTATTAACATGTTGTGTAGACAAACGGAATAAAATATGAATTCGTATATTTGATAAAAAATTTTTAGTAAATCCACTGCTGGATGAAGGCCTCCTTGTGCTGGGCTGATTACGGGGGCTGTTTGACTATACTTCACCACACTGGCCAATACTGGCGGTATCACTGATGTTAGGCACGGCCGACAATCAAACCTTAAGCACCAGGTTTAATAATGCGTTCGGTAACCACTGTCACACAGCCCCCCACCCCCTCCCAAAAAAACAATAACGTGAATGAAAATAAAGCGTAGAATGTGTACTTGATCTGACCCGAATCTGTAAACATTACTTTTTTATTTATTTTACTTTGTAAACTGCAGGACACCGTAACAAACCCGTCAAGGTTATCTGTACTCTGGGCATCACCATAGCTCATGAAGGGATCACGGGTGGATAACGTTTTAAGGCTTGTGTTATGAGGCCACTCATGACTTGTCATCATCCAGATAAGTCTCGCCTCTGTCCCAGGTAATGATATACCGCGCCAAAGTGCCGATATTTGTTTCATTATTTTACCTCGCGACCTCTCACCACTCCCATGAAAACATATTTACAGCGTAACAAAGAGAAACGAAAGCCTTTAAAATGCTGCTCTGAGTCATGATAACATTGCACTGACAGTCGCATTTTAAAATGTTCATAAGTGACCATTATATTCTTGTTTTCTATTTTTAAAAATAACTTGTTTATTATATTAGACTAAAAATAACGAATACACAAACGTGCGGAACATGACCAGGGCATGGTAAAGTATTCGTGACGGTTTAATCTTAATTTAGTTCAACAAATAAAACATGGCAATTAAATCGATGCAGTCTCTTTATGGTGATGACTAAAATATAGGTTAATCCATGAACCTACATAAATTTGTCTAGCAAAGTATTGGAAAGTGCATATGCTTTTTTATTTCATCTAAGCATTAAAATTGGCCAGCAATTATTAAGCCACTGAAAGTTTTTCAGATCTTTCACAATGTTTTGTTAAAAAAAAATGTACACCTAGATATAATCTGCACAGGTTTTATGAATTGAAAATCGAGTCGGCTCGTCAAAGTGAATTAGCCATGTGATAAACCCAAAGGTGCGTGGCCACCTGGCTGATGAGATATAAACTGAGGGTCAGGTCTGTAGGTGCTAACAAATGGTAATTAACCACTTTCAAAGTTGGCACTTAGACTTAGCTTGCAGTGGGACAACTTCTACTACTTGTCATTATTTAATGCCTGGCATGTATACCAGCTTCAGTGTTAGCCGGGGTGGCCAAACCATGGCTCGTGCGTAAAATACGAAATAATTTGCTCGTGACATTAGCCCCACCAATAAGGATTGCTATACATTGCAATGTGTAATAGACTAAATTATTGAACGCTATCTCGTGCAATTTAGCAATTGTATGTCTTAAGATATTTTATATCACTGATGGATCTTTCTGTATTGAAACTTGCTTACCCCTCCCCGCAAGGACAACTGTTAAAAAGAGCTACATACCTCGACGGTTCCTTCTGGCTTAAATAAATACTGACTGAAATGCAGCTGCTGGCCAGTTCAAGTGCAGCTTAACAGAGATGCAGCTAGTTTATCCCTTTTCATTCATTCATTCATTTTCAGAAACCGCTTAATCCTGTACAGGGTCGCGGTGAGCCGGAGCCTATCCCGGCAGACATAGGGCGCAAGGCATGGCTATACCAAAGACGGGACGCCAGTCCATCACAGGGCACCGGGGGCAATTTAGTCCGCAGGCCAATTAACCTATGCATGTTTTTGGACTGTGGGAGGAAACCGGAGCGCCCGGCGAAAACCCACGCGGACACGGGGAGAACATGCAAACTCCACACAGAAAGGCACCCCGAGCCGAGATTCGAACCCGGGACCTTCTTGCTGTGAGGCGGAAGCGCTACCCACTACGCCACCGTGCCGCCCTATCCCTTTTCAATCAAACTTTATTTGAAAGAGAAAGTATCTGCCAGAATGGTCCGGAGCAATCGCTCATGTTTACTTATTGTAATATTTATGACGTGTTGATGCACGTCGCCCTGGATAAATTGTATATAATAATTCATTCATTCATTTTCAGAAACCGCTTAATCCTATACAGGGTTGCGGTGAGCCGGAGCCTATCCCGGCAGACACAGGGCGCAAGGCAGGGGAACACCAAGGATGGGACGCCAGTCCATCGCAGGGCGTCTGGGGAAATTTAGTCAGTACGCCAATTAACCTGGCAGCATGTCTTTGGACGGTGGGAGGAAACCGGAGTGCCCGGCGAAAACCCACGCGGACACGGGGAGAACATGCAAACTCCACACAGAAAGGCACCCCGAGCCGAGATTCGAACCCGGGACCTTCTTGCTGTGAGGCGGAAGCGCTACCCACTACGCCACCGTGCCGCCCTGTATATAATAATAATATTAGTAAATGTGGCAGCGGAGCCAAACTTGAGTACTCCTGGGGAGATCTTGCAGATTTCTAATTTTGAACATCCACAGGCAACCACGGGCAATCCAACCGCATGAATTCCACCACGTTAACCGTTCAGCACTTGCACCCTGGGTTTCCCTGAAACCGCTAGCGCCGTAGCTAAGTGTGAATTTCAGCGTGCTCTGCAAGACCACTTAATTTGTCAAATTTGCAAGAGGACTTAATTTGCCAAAATAAATCCCATTATTTTAATAAAACGGTGTTTTAGCTGATGGGGTCTGCTGACCCTAAAGAAATGCATGTATAATAAATGTCACGTGTGCCTTGTGGCTGTTGGCCGCATGAAGGCTCTGTTATGAGGCTCCTAGGGTCAGGAAGTTTGCTCAACGCTGGTATAAGCCATCAGCATCTCAATTACGACACACGTACTAGGGCTCTCTTGTCACTAGATACCATTGTTTATTATTTTGTATTGTCTGATGCATCAGCTGGCTTAAAATAGAATATTGTGGGTGAAAATCTTTAAAAGGTATAAAAAATACAATTCAGCAGTAAATAATACGTATGGAGACCTTTAAAAATACGGCAACAGTAATTATGTTTACACGTGCCTTATGGTCATAACGATTTGGTGATTAATGTTATAAAAATTCACAGGGGAAAATAAGACGCTAACAAATTGTCCATTAATTGGTGTGCTCTGTAACTCTTGTCAGCAATCTTCAAAGAGACTACATTATGGCTCTCACACCGTGTTTTGTTTTGTTTACGATGCCATGGAACACTTTACCCATGCTTCCCTACAGCCTTGTCCTCTGTTGATTGTTGGAATAGATATATAGATAGATTAAACTCCTTTACGGAAAGGTTGGCTGAAGATATATAAAAGATTGCTGGAAAGCCATCACCATTTACTACGTGCCAATAGGATATATTAGAAATATACTAAATGTTGTTGTGTGGCTGATAACACACCGGACGTAGAAAGCAGAGGTCACTGATTCAGTCTCCTGGTGTGGCAGTTGTAACAATAGGAAGGTTTCACAAATCCCCTCGCCTTTGCCAATGCAGCAGTATAAGTGGGTACAACACAGTCGATCGTGTGTGCTGGGGTACATGGTGGCTATTTCCATTTGTTCTCAGAGGTCTGGCCAGCACGGAAAAGTAGGCCAAAATACCCTCCAGAGGTATTACCAACATCTTCCAGTAATAGAGGCCCTTGTGCCAGCAGTGGAGTGAGAAAATAATTGCAGGCCTGCACCTTTACCTCGAAGTAAATATACCAAGTGGTGTGTGATGAATGGTCAGGTACATTTTATGTTAAATTATAATATTTGGTAAACGGGGAGAGAATTGCAAATTAATACTTACACCTTACAATGAAATGTAATGCCATCTACAATGAAAATGGAAACAATACTGAAGACATGGCTTTGTGTCTTTGATCTTAAGAAAACAGGTTAGCATTTTAATGCACTGGATTATCGCTTAAAACACTAAAGCAAATGTGGCAATGCTTTGTTTTTGATTTGCTTATTTTTAAAATTGTTGTCGTTTGATAGATGGCAGGCTTGCACCGCCAAAACTGAGATATAAAATTATCTTTCTCAGGTGGGGTGATTCAATGCTTCACGAATTTAATTTCAATCGCCCTTTGTTGATCTACTGCTGGACGAAGCCCTCCACACACATTTTGGCCATAAGGATTGCTTGACCACACTTCACTATGCTGATCAGTGCAGGCGATCGAAGGGGAAGGACAGGACCGGTCCAGACATCTTTTCACCACTGTTGTTAACCGTATGCCGCGATCGAACCCAGGTCACGCTGTTTATAGTGCATGCATTCACCACTGTGCCACCACAATGTGTCTCATTAATGAACCGAATCCACTTAACATATGTCATTGCATTTGGTTAATTAACGAGACATGTTTTGGTTATGGAGCATCCATTACAGGAACTCTAAATGCACATGGTGCATTTAGAATTCCGACGGCCAGACACAGCTGCCAAAACAGTTGAAAAGATATTCAGTAGCAGGCCATACTTATGGTAAAACTGAGTCAGCAATCACCATCAGGCTTCCGATTTACATCCTTTGTATCGTGGTACATATTTTAAATAATTCAGGAGAGGGATTTTTATTTACTGTGCTTTATTTAGCATATAGAAGCACAGCAAAAAAAGTCCCAATTTTTGGGAGGCAGTGCGTGTGAAATTATTGTCTGCAACTAATCATCTTAATTCCATGAAAACTTAAGAATTTTAATGAGGGTAATGAGAAATTAATATACAGGACATACTCGCTTCATTTCTGTGCCAGTACAAATTAGCATGCTATCCTTAAACCTTTCAGATGTTAGACAGATGATGGTATGACAGATAATTGTAAGTACCAGAGGAGTGAATAATGCAGTTCTTCACTCTTTAAATGGGAAGCTACTATCGAGCCCTTTAGTCCAATGCTTTAATTGAATATCGACCTATCACTCTCGAATCTAAATAGGCTTGCACACAGACAAAAAAATGTTTTCATTGTTAATAACAGCACGAAATATTTATATTGTTTATCATCATCATCAGCCAAGCAATCCACTACTGGGTGAATGTCTCCTCTCGGCACCGCCACCTGGTCCCCCAATGTCATAATTACCCACATGTGAACTGATCTCATCGCTCCATCTCTGCAGTGGACATGCCCTTGGATGTGTTACATTCCTTTGCTGTTTCTCCGTTGTAATTATTTTCGACCATTGTCAACTGCAAGGACGTGTCCTGCCCAAGTCCACTTATTTTTCCCTTAATTGTTTGAGTCACGTCCTATCATTCAAACATTATAATTTGTTTTCATACTGAAATAACATTGCGATGAATACGAAAGAAACGTAGGCTCTCACATATTTTAAGAAACATTTAAGAAAACGTCAATATATATTTTGTGATAAGCCTTTCACCTATGTACAAGTGATGTTGTATATACCTCTGTTTCAGAAAACGTACTATTCGTTTTTCCGACAGATGTTTTGTAAACATGCTTTTACTCAGAGCCCAAGAGTGAAAACTGTTTTAGCTTAGGTTAACAAACAACACATGTAGAATGCAATGAATCAATACCAATGTTAAAAATGCAAGGTACACGAGGCATTTGTAATCCCTTCGGGCTCTGCCTTCTTGTTATGCAATAGAGCTAAGAATCACTAATAAGTGTGAGCACAGTTTTAGCCGTGCTGCTGTTCAGGATTCATTAGGAAGCGATCGCAGAACTACAGAAAGCTCACGAGACAATTATCGTCCCTACCACCGTGCTCTTCAGAGCTGTTCTTTCTGGATAGCCGTGTTGAGCACTGTTCATCTCTCCAATGGCTATCCCGAAAGCACAGCTCTGAAGAGCAACCATCATGAATCGAGCTGTGAAAACCTACATCAGTAAATGCATCTAGATCAATATTCCATATAGAAGTTTAAACAAAAATTGTAATTATTAGCGTAAATCTCCATATAGCCTATTGATTGGTTAACAGATAGTGATCAACGTAGCATTCATAATGACTTGTTCTCATTTAAGAATCTGATGCACATCAGCATGTTGTGTGCCTACATTTAATACAGACATAATGTGATTACACTAATACTTATTATTGATAAAAGCAATCCATTTAAAGGATTGTTTGAAACAAGTGCATAAGATAAATGCATTTAATTAAAAGCAAGCAAGCATGGGAAACTCGAAATACCTTGCAACACCATGCGTCCTTAAACATGTTATAGACATCAGTGTACCGGGAATGGATAAACTCTTCCAACCAGATAATGGTACAACATGTGATGATACAAGTTATCTGCTCACTGAACTGAAAGTAACAAACTTCAACAAAATAGTGGAAACCTATGTTTATGATGGTGATGGCATTGGGGGTGATGGTATGTGTGCATAGGTATCTCGGTAATTATCAATCATACTTTGTTCACATGCGTAATTCTACGCGCGTTCGTATGGCAGTGTCACAAAAACAGTAATGCAACGTAGAATGTTTAATTATTCATGCCTAAAAACATTGTCTTTGAAAAATGTATACAATAATCATTTAAGATTCCCTTTGGTTATGAGGTAATCTAACGGCAGGCTTTCTCCTTGATTCATAATATGCGTGTTATTTTCACAACTTAAAGATCAAATGTAGTACGGATCTTGTTTGAAAAAATAACCATTGCACGTGTGGAATTATTACACTGCCCTTTAAAGTCTGTATACGCAGATAGCAAACCGATTTTTCTAAATAACAACCATGAAATTAATTATTCTACAGTTTACTCCACTACATTGTAAATGTTCTAAACTTCACTATAGTGAGAATTATTCTCAATAGCGTCCCTTCTCACTCGACTCGGCAATCCGGAAAGAGCAGCTCTTGAGAGCGATTCTCATACATCGAGCCTTGAAAACCTACATCAAAACGTCAGTATAATGTCAAGAAATAACTTGCATGCTAAATGAGCAGTAGAAACGTATTAATTGGCAACAATAAAAGTCACTCTTCATTGCGTTTTGCAGTTTCGAAATGCAGTTTGATAATCGTAATTGCTTTCTTCAAAGCGAGCACATTTACTTGGACAATTAACCGGCTCCTCAAATGTTGCATTTTGATTATAGTTTTTTTAATTATACATTGTTCAGATTATATTAAATGATGCTAAGCTGTTACAATGAACTTTCCCAGCCTCAAAGCAGTAATATATATTTGGTTAATATGCCTATAAATCTAGCCATACAAGAAACATTGCTTCTGAGGTTTTTGTACTTGTACATTTTAAATGGAGAACATTTAATATCCATCCATTTTCTAAACCTCTTGTCCTGGTAAGGGTCGCGGTGGCAGCAGTCCAAGGAGAGTGGACCAGACATCCCTTTCCTCAGCAACAGATTCCATTTAATATTTTTAAAATGTCAAAAGTGAAGAAGATACAGCCAGTGATAACTACGTGGTTAAAACCACTATTGACATACTATATTTATTCTAATTCATTGTTTACAACGCTTTGTCAAATCACTGCTGGATGAAGGCCTTCTCATGCCATGTTGGTTACTGGGGTCATTGTAGGTTGGTGAAAAAAATAGGGAGCCCAGGACTGATTTAAATATCAGTTGTTAGATGTGGGACGACACGATGGCATGGTGAGTAGTGCTGCCGCCTCAGAGCAAAGAAGGACCCAGGTTTGAATCCCGGCCTGGGGCCCTTTCTGTGTGAAGTTTGCATGTTCTCCCTGTGTCCGCGTGGGTTTTCGCCGGGCACTCCGGTTTCCTCCCATAGTCGAAAGACATGCGGCTGCATAGGTTAATTGGCCTACGGACTAAATTGTCCCCGGTGTCCTGTGATGGACTGGCGTCCCATCCTGGGCATAGCCCTGGCTTGCGCCCTGTGTCTGCCGGGATAGGCTCCGGCTCACCGAGACCCAGTACAGGATTAAGCGGTTTCTGACAATGGATGGATAGATGTTAGATGTGACCAGCATTGACCTTATGTTGCAATGACCTTATGTTACCGCTCCCACATTATTATTCGAAGCAGAAGCTGGATATAAGCACACCCCTTGGGAGTGAGGCCAGTGTTCTTATATCCAATTTGCGTGCTTGTATCAGAAGTTGCCCTTTGCTTTCCTGCCCAGGAACATTTTGTTAGGATGTGTTGCTACAATCAATAATGATTTTAATAATTTTATATTTATAATTAAACTTGTGCTTATACAAGATGTGCTTATATCCAGCTGATACCATGTTCAATAGAGATTGAATAGAATGATCGTTGGTGATGCATGATGATGTCAATTATAAAAAAGTGAATCCTATTTGACAATTAGCCACGTAAGCCCTGTCCTATAATAACATTGATCAGAAAAAAAACGTGGTGGGTGATAGAATATAATCATGTTCATTCACATTGCCAGGTATCTTACTATATTTTCACATGAGTCACACGGTCTATAACAATATAATTAATAATTTAAAAAAAATAACACCTTGCAACATTTCTCATGAATACCATCTGATTTGCAACGGTGTAAATGTGTGACAAGCACTTCTGGATTGTACGTATAGTGATAATTGGCGACGTAGGAAATAGTGTGAAGGTGGCAGAGTTGTGGCTGGCAGGTGCATCCACAGCTCCTATCGCTAAATATCTATACGCTGTATGCCTGGCTGTAAACACACTGCAATTAATACATTGGGTGGCATGGTGGCGCAGTGGAAAGACTCGCGCCTCACAGCAAGGAGCACTTGGGTTTGATTCCCAGCTCGGGCAACAGCACTCCATTGTGTGTGTTATGTGCAATTCTGCAACCCAAGACCCGCCATTACATTACGGTTGCTTACAAATGTAGGTTGTCGTTAATCTGTGAGCCGTGTTCAGTGCGAAAGCAATATTGTGTAGACATTTATAATTTAGTTTCACGTGTCAAAAGCTATCTCACCAACGCTTTTGTCTCAACAGCGTCGAACACGACTTTAAACAACAGGAGGACAAGATCCACCGGCAACTGAAACCGAAGGCAACGCCGTGCCCTGGTATCGCACCCGAGGACGAGGTGGTCCAAACTCAGCCACCACCACCGCCCAGTCCTGAGCTCAAGCCACTAGAGTCCCCACCCAGCCCTATTCAGCAGAAGGCCCTCAGGCCACTGGGCAAGAGGCAGAAAAAGGGCTGCTTCTGGTTTCTTTGACAGTGCTTTTTCTCGCACTGCCATGGACACTTGTAAAGCACAGGGAGGGCTCCAATGAACCAGCATTTTTTTTTTGGTCTACTGTGTTTGGGACAGGGAAAGGAAAAGCGTTTCCGCTGAACACTCCCCAAACGAATGCATACGGTACCGCTGTTCATTCGGCATGGAATGTTTTATAACGGTAGGATGCAGTTGATCGTAAATTGACCACCCTCTACACTGCGTGGGGGACAAAAAAACCTATAGATTGTTAATCGACAAACCAAACTGGAATTGGAATCTGCCAGTCATCTCTTTAAATATTTGGAAAGGCCGACAGTACCTGCTTGTAATTATAGATGCATTACAACATTGTTTAAAGAGATTTATATTCTTGTCAAAAAAGATAAAGTAAATACGACAAATAACGGTAACAAAGTTGGCCAATTAATGCCATGCATACCGTACGAAGATTTTCATCACACAGCACCTTGAAGATAAAGTAGTGCCTATCAAGCATGACTGCTAGACTTTAACATAGCTAACGGTTCGTTTTATATGCACATAACATTGCCACGAACGTGTCGCAAACGGAGTGAGTCACGACAGCTATTTATGGCCTGTTTACACGTGTGGTGCCACGGGTTGCTCTCTGAGAACGGACTGAGAGACAATTCAGAGAACAAGGAAGGAAGCAAAACTGCAAACCCCCCGATGGATTTTACACAGAGGTGCCACTGTCTGGCAACATGCTCAAGTGTTCCTCTCATTTGCCCAACAATGTCCACGTAACATCTTGTCCTTGGAGCGTGTGCCACCCAACCTTTCCCATTGCCATTCTGCTTCATAATCCCTGGACATGCAACTGATGTAAATGCAAAACTCCTTGTGATTTTGTGTTTATGGCGTGAAGTGGTTGGACTGCACAGGAATGGCGTGAATATTTTGGCCAAGGAAATATTTTGTCAATTAAATATCATCTCATTGTGGATAAGATATTACAATACTGTACCATTAAAAAAAAATATTGCAACATGAATACTTTATTGTGTCCACGATGTTGTAGGCATATTTAATTCTACTTATTTATTGTATTCATATTATTTATTGTTGTATGACAATCATGCTAAAATGATAAGGTATATAATTATTTATTGTTTAAAAAAAATTCAAATCACCCATAGTTGAACAAAACTATATTTAAAATTGTTAAAGTATTTATTTATTACTGACTTGCTTTTTAAAACGTGTACTGTTGTTGCGTGAAAATATATATATACTGTAATCAAGAGCATTAAAATATCACCTTGTTTATATATTTCCATCAAATTATACATTATTCATTGTAATATGCAGTGAATTATAAATTATCGTACATTTTCCAGTCAATATTTTGAGTAATTTGTTTGTTTTTTCTTCCCAAATGAATTTTGTCACCTCAGTGATTTTTCAGGCCAATGAGTTTTAGACAAACTTAAAGTTGGAGCTTAAGTTAAAACTATTATTGGTATACTAACCGATACATTATCTACCTGGAGTCCGCTGCATGGGTCTGTCATCTGAGAGAAGGTAGGTCCTAAAGGTAGGTAAAGGTAAAGGTGCAGCTTCGCAATTGCTTGCTCATGCCACTGTGTTGGCAGAAGTTTATCCACTAGACTCTAGAGGA
Organism: Geotria australis; assembly: GCA_036362915.1. Taxonomy (NCBI): domain Eukaryota; kingdom Metazoa; phylum Chordata; class Hyperoartia; order Petromyzontiformes; family Geotriidae; genus Geotria; species Geotria australis. Next base: position 3,743,196 of record JAZEWU010000012.1, read on the forward strand.
AGCTCTAGAGGGTATTTGGCCTACTTTTCCACACTAGCCAGATGTCTTGGAAGAGGTGGGAGTGCCTACGTTACGTTTAGGGTATAGCGCTGCAAATACATACGTGGCACGGATGGGCTCCAGATTTTCAGATCAATCTGAAAAATCCCAAAGTCAGGTCTGATACAAAATGTCAGATATTCCCAAATGAATTGTTTTGAAGCATTCATCAAGGGGGGGACGTCACTAATGACTAATGACAACACTTCTGCTTTGATATACCAAACTCACTTCGAGTGATGGGACAGGTGTGACTGTGGAAATGTATGAATGCACGACACAACATATCTCACCTGAAAATCAGGAAAATACAACAAATCTGAAATATTTCAATTCGAAACTCGTCCATGATTTTTGATAACCGTCAATATTGCCGTTTTGAACCACCCAAGCTTAATATTTGTATCATTAATATTGTGTGATATTTGGAGACTTCATGTAAAACGTTAATAATTTATCCCGATTAAGAGACAGTATTAATCAAGACAAAACGTATTAACATGAAGCAAATGGAACTGGTTAAAAAGATCAATTATTTTTGGATGGAGACTTTTTACAACCGCTTTACAAACCACATTGACTAAAACTGTTAATGAAGTGTGAACCGTGCAAAGTGAAACATTTCTATTCCAGACATTCCACGATTACCATAAGCCGTTAGGTTTTAACACACCCCGTCACGAATGTAATTCTGCAAATTAGCAAGCTAATCTGTGTTTGAAGCATGCTCAGGTGCACTTGTGTGACATTACCTGCATGTAGAACGGTCACAAGTTGTGTTAGCAGAAAAATAGGGACTTGTTATTGCACACTGACACAAATTATGTGCTGCCAAATTATACATGTCAATGGCATGATTGCATATTTCCACCGATTGGCTTAAAAATTGGTGACGTCTAAATTTGTTAACTATTACATCGAATTAAGTAGAATTTAATTCCAAATTTTCCGGTTGCTAAGACTGAGAGAGCCGAACTATAACACGAGATTAAAACAGGATGGCCTAGCTGTGTTATGGATCGGAGGAAATGATTTAAAAGACTAACAAGAGTGGTGATCAATAGGCTAGGGACAATACAAGGGGGTCCCATAAAGCATGCCGCATTCTGAAGTCAATGCTGATTTTTGTAAGCGGCGGGCCTTCATCAATAAACAATGAGAAAACATAAAGAGAGGTAGCTCACTGTACCCTACTGTATACAATTTTGGCATTTCTGTTCAGATTGAATTTCATGTTTGTTTCAGAAAAAGAGAGCAGCGCATTTCATTAAGATTATGAATTATTTTCACCCAACCAAATCATTTCATTTTCATAAAAATTGTGAACCTGACCCCTCCGTGTTGCCTTATTGATGGCTGAAACCATCTCACAACTCGGCCCAGCCAGATTGCATATCAGTCCATACGTTGGAAGCATGAAATGAAATTCAGCGCAATATTTTTTGACTGACATACTCTCAACAAACTCCCAAGGTTATGCTGCAGAAACACAGCTATTATTTCCAATTTAAATTCCAAAAAGTCCACACTAAAAATATTAAGCCCATACCTGCACAGTTTTAGACTACTCCAAAGCAATGAGTGGTAAGGATTATGTATTGGAAACAAAACTAATTACTGTAATAGAAAATACAATATTTAGTGGAAAATATGATATAAGTTGCACATTTCACCTTTTGTACATTAAATACTGATTCGTGTTGAAATTATACAAGTATATTTTCTACCATTATTCTCTAGTAATACCTTCCATTGGTGCATACTTTTTCTTTATACTGACACGAACACGAATATGTACAACCATTTGTCATTCTTAAAGATGGTTGTAATAATGTAGCAGATTTTTAAAGAAATGTTCATTTAACCAGTGTGCACATGATATTTGGGAAAGACCTGTCCAAAATATTAATTTAATAATTTGCCAAGAATAATACTAACCCAATATATCAGTTGCTTATTTGTATAACTATGATTTTAACAAAAGTAATTCCTATGAAACCATACATTTATATTCCCAACTAATATATTGTTGTCTTGCCAAAAATAAGGCCTCTGTACAGGTCTCAATCTTTTTTAATTCACATTTTTTTGAAAATTGGCTGAAGAAAAATAAGTTGGATCGTTAATGTATTCTTTGTATCGTTTGCCGTTGCCAAAAGTTATCGTGTGTTTTGACATTCCCTCTGTAATGCATTCTTATGCAGTAAGAAAGGCATGGTCGTTGCAGTGTTTGTGGAAGTACCTAATGAACTGCAAGCACAGAAGCGTGAAAAACGATTACTCAGTTGTATGTGTGGTAGTAATGGTGCAGTATTTCTTTCTATTTCTAGAAATGCTGAATGGGACGTAAAACAAAAGCACGCGCCTTGGAATCATTCTATTTTTTCCAAGTATGTCCTGCAGGCACATTTTCTTCAGGATTCCGTTCAATGTAACCAGGGCTTAATTTCAGCTGAATCTGTTTTGGTGAGGTGGAGTTGGGGGGGGCTGGGAAAATATTCCTTAGAAAATTAATCCCCGAGTAACAAATTATTGTATTTAAGAAAATTACACTATTGCCCCAATATGTGGTAACGATCCGAATTTGTGTTTAGTATGCCAGTGTTAACGAAGTAATCAATAGTCGACATGCAATTTTATACGAATCCAGTATATGCATTTGTTTTACTGTAACAAAAATCATACCGCTGGGGTATTCATAATCACATTGTTACACTATTGAAATAATTTTAAGGAGTAAAATATCAAACTTTGTCCGGGGTATTACGAGCACAAATTACTCGTGGATCAAAAGAAAATGTGGTCAAGTATCAAACAGCTCGCACCCAGCACGCTGAGCAAAGCACAAGAACAATGTTTCTCAGACTCGGGGTTGTTTATTTCCATCACGCTGATTAAATCCTACGAGTGAAATAGAGGGTGGTAAGTGCCACACAATAGGTTGAGATATACATCAGCGGTCTAAACAAAATGCTACATCGCCACACGAGAATCCATAATGAATGCGCTTCCCACATTATGAGCAGGCGCAATGTTCATGGGGTCAAATGGGCTCCCATTTGTACAAATAAATTTATGGGGAAGAATAAAGAAGTGTGTCGCATTCACAACATTAAGCAGAGGTGGCTGGGAAAGGACGGTATGTAGGGGGTCGTATGCAGACAGTTGTGGGGGGGGGGGGCCATGATTGGGTGAAAGGGGTTCGTGAAAAAGCAGGGATTGGGATGAGAAGCTCTGATGAGTGGTGGAGAGAAAAGGGAAGGCCTGTGGGTATTAGGACAAGAATGACAGCTAGCCTGAAAGAGCAACGGATAGCGAAGAGGGGGCAGGAGGCGTTAGCATCGCCGCTTGATGCGAACGGCGGGTGATTGGAGGAGAGAGTGGCTCAAGGATGTGGACTCCGCTACTGTATGTAGGAGGGGAGAGATTGAGCAGGTGAGGGAGTCATGAGTGATATTGTTCACGAGCCCAGCTATGACTGCCTAATCTACAAACCTTCAAGCACTAACCATCAACAGCACTTCACGCAGCATTAAATAGCACTCATTCTTCATCCCACAACAAACGTGTGTAGCTGCATTTTCTGCATTTATATGCATATGAATGGATGTATGCTTGAATATGTTTTTAAATGTGCGGTATATGCCACTAACGAATGCGTACTGTAGATATGGCCATTCAATAAAGATGATACATGCAATGTATAACGCGCACACATACAATTATGGCTTTCATTCGAAGAGAGAAGGCATTCATTTGAAAAGAGAATAACTCAGATAGATAGATGTTTATTATTGCAGCAGAAAAATACCCAGTGAGCATGTAAGCTCTTTACGGGACTCCTGCGAGGTCACCTGCAGAGGGGGGAAGGCCGTCAGGCAGCTAGCTGGCGCCAACCCGCCAAACATTGCGTCCAATATATAATGATGTTATCAGCCAATTAATTCAAAGCGTGCTTTAGTTGTGGGAGGAAACAGGAAAACCCGGATGAAACCCACAAACTCCACACAGAAAGGCACCCAAGGCAGTCATCGAACCGCCTTGAGCAGGACTTTCTGTGAGGCACAGATGTAACCGCTGCACCACTCTGCCATACACATTCAGAAAGTAAATAATAAACCAATTGATAGAATCAATAACATAGGGAAACATAGAACGCTGACCTATCTTTTCTACATTGACACTGTACATTGACTCTGTTTTGTTTACGTATATAATTGTCCCTATGATCATATTTTACACAATACAACCGAACTTGTCACATCTCATAAGCGGAATGATGATTGGATGGGAGAACAATATGTACCCAGGTTATCATCTAAGTGGCTGCAAAGGTCCAAATGTGGGAAGTGAAGGGCAGTGCAGGAACACCTATGCTCCCACATCTATGCTGTGTAATTTCGCCAAACAGCACTGACCAGTTTGATGAAGTATGGCCAAATACAACAACCACAGGACATGGGGAAGCCCTTATCCAGCAGTGGATTGATAGGATAGGCTGCGAGTATACGTATGTGTACAATGTCATTGCAGCATGTCTCCGTTTAGAAATGTTCAAGGCACTGTATTAGAAATATATGATCCCGTTATATTTACCGAGCCTATAAAACATATGCGTAGGTGCCACCCAACACAGACAACGACCGTTGCAAAGTTACATTTATCCCAGAAGCAGTCGCTTTAAATATTTTTGTTATCACTGTTATTATTTTTAATAGTACCCTAATAACATGATTATATGTGAGGCCACTTAAGAGAACGTGCCGCGTTTTCACGGGCTGTTTCTGCACACCGCCATTCATCCAAAGGCACCCGCGACTCTGCTAACACTGCAGATAAAAAATCCTGCAAATTCTCCGTGATTTATGGCTGACACGTTTACCAAACTCGAGCATTTACTCCGGCAGAAATCAATGTTTGGCAGAGAAGAAAAATAGCTAAATCTGCTTTCCATTTGCCTACAGGGCCGGTGCATAAAGACAAATCAGCACGCACTGAAATTGCTGCTCAAATATTTTCCTGAAACACAGTAGTGTGAGAAATGACAATTATAAATAAATATAAATTCACAAAGGTGACAGCTGCAGAAAAATCAAGAGAACCGTGATAGAGACTGCGTCTTGCAGCTTGTGACAGCATATCGGTTGTAGGTAGACAAAGATTGCATGTTTGCTGCATATATGTAACAATTAGAGTTTCAAAATTGCTAATGATCAAGCCGGCGGTATAACGAGTGGCACGAAATTGGAAGTTTGTGAGTTTAAATCTTGGTTGGGGGTTAACTCAGCACATCATCCCTCTAAGGTCTATAAAATATATACTAGTTTATGAGGAAGTCAACAGTGGTTCCCCTAAGGATAGACTTGCCCCCACGATATGAATGTGGAATTGCCTTCACTAACTCAGGTCTCTAAACAGGAGACTAATAATGCCTCAATACTTATTTATGTAGGAAATCACTTCTTCTTCTTCTTTGCGATTCTTCGAAGCGCGATGTTAAATTACAGTTTCCCATTTTCTTACACAGCCCCTTGCATTTTCATTGAACTCCGCAAGGTCTTTTAAGCTGCAGAGGTTGGGTAGTAGAGCACTTGTTTGCATGAAAGGAAAGTGTGTGCCTGTTTAAAGCATGGCCTTGATATAACCATGATAAAGCAAAACCTTTCTTTTCATTAGAGGGAACACTGTGGGGTTTTGCACTCAATAGGATGCTTTTTATGCGCAACCTCATCATAATATATAATTATACTATAAGCAATGGTTCCTCTAATGTATGACTATGGTACATTTTGTATATACGTTAAAATAGTCAAGCTTCACAGTTCGTGCAGGGCATGAATATAAACTAAGAATAATGTGCAGCCCTTTATAAATCCAATGCTGAATGAAGGCTTTCCCATGCTAAGTTGGTCATGACCATGTGTTTGGCCATACCTCATCACTCTCTTCGTAGCAGGTTGAGGAGGGGCCCCAAACCGACTTCAGTTATCACTTACCAATGATGTTAGCCATGACCGCGAGCCAAACTTGCACTCAAGTTACTACATTCAAAGACTGGTGCGCGAACCACTATACCACATTTTTATACGCAAAATAAAACGATTAAATACATATTTATTTTAATATTTGACGGATGAACCGCTGGTTACATTTCCAAAACTGTAGGAAAAAAGCCAGATAAATAAAGATATACTATGTTGGTCTGAGAAATTGTGACATACGGCAAGTGGCTTCACATAGACAGAAATATTAATAAGGACTGCATTATGCAGTGGAGGCAGGATATGTGTAGAATCTCTACATTTGTCAATGTCACTCTAAGTATTGTCCATACTCTCATCTGTTCATATCCTTTATTCAGCAGAACGTTACTGCGTGCGGCATATTCGTTGCCAATTTCATTTTACAATATAATTCTGGGTCACAGTTTATACACATAATCCTTTCCTATTCCGAATGTAATGGGGAAAAATGGTATATTATAATCGAAGGTTGGCAAATACTGTAGCAATTTTGTAAAATGTGCTTGCTTTCCAGTATCTGTATGCCAACATCCGCTATTTGGCAAACACCGTGGACGAGGGTAAACTCTTGGCTGCAAGTTTTGGGTTCCTATGCCAGAACGCCTCATGAAACAGTACCTACAAACCCGAGATGTATTTCTCTTGGTGACCCTAATGTACTTTACGATTGAGGATTCAAGTGCAGAATAATAATTATTGTATGATCTCAAGACAGATAGAAACACCTTCTTTGAAAACAAATTAAATGTGACATTCAAAACTAAACTCCATAACACATGTCCAGAAATACAATTTTAGTGATGTCTTTGATCAAGCTCTCGCGCATGATTTGTGTTTAATAATATTCTGTGTACTTACTCCTCCATTTGCATGTTTAAATATTACCCTACTGAAGGCAGTATCGTGCTTACATTCAAACAGTGCCAGGCTTCACACAATAATTACCAAACATCTAACAGCCTTTCAGGCCAGAACCAATTTATTTAAAATTAAATCGAATCGTAAAGATTGAATGCATATAGATCTCGGAAAAAAATACTTGCCTTACCCATGGTTTTCCATCACTGTGCATGGAGGGTTTTAAAGATTGCTGCCGTTGATGCATTGAACATGGCCCTATCGAATGCCTATAACATATAATAATAATAATAGCATTGATATATGACAACCCAGCAGCAGTTGTTAAGCATACGTGACACTGCTGATGAAACCCTGAAGGTCAAAACCAGTCTAGATTTCTCCTGTTTAAACAAGCTCATATGGAAAACACTGGATCAAAATAGCCATAGGTCAGTGGACATGCATATTTTATTTCGTGTGGAAAGACTCCGTGGCTGTTAATTATTTATTATGCCATATTTAGCGTTACACAGTGCTCGCCCCCGTAGTGTCAGTGAATGCTTATTTTAGACTGAATCAACATAGGGATGGTTGCATGCCTCGGTGTATTGGTTAACACACTTGATTTTCAATCCAGAGGTCATGGGTTGGATGTGGCAGTTCAAACTGCGGAGCAGGTTTCTCAAATTCCCCCCAGCTCTGTCCACCCCGGAGTATAAATGGGCACACCACAGTCCGGCGATCGGCAGGTCGTGCATGTTCGGGTAAAGTATCAGTATTCCCAACTATCCCAAGACAGCTTGCCAGGTTGGAAGTGTAGGCCATATACCCTCGTCTCGCTAGAACTCCCTCTAGTGGAAGCCCTTCTGCCAGCAGTGATATGTGCAAGCAAATACAGGGCTGCAACTTTAACATTTAGCTAAACCAACATAGACTGCATCGCATCCTGGCTATAGCCCTGCCTTGTGCGCTGTGTCTGCCGGAATAGGCTCCGGCTCACCGCAACCCTGTACAGGATCAAGCGGTTTATGACGATGATGGTGATGAACATAGAGAAAGTCATCCTCTTTTTCTGACGGCACTCGTTTTGTACGTGGCCAGAAATCACCAAGTTTGATTCTCATGTTGCTA
>JAZEWU010000012.1:3754828-3767493 GCA_036362915.1 Geotria australis
TTGAACATTTGCTTCTTCAGATTCATACTATTACTGTCACGAATATTTTTCCCGAAAATTGCTTTTCATTCTCACATACTGTGTATGCAGTGTCACGTCAATTCATACATCAAGATATTTTTTAGGCGAACAATATATGTTTTGAATCGTGCGTGTGTGGATATATTATTATTACCCTAGGTGGAATAGTATGCTGTTGAGTGGATTATTACATTGCAGGATTGTGAGAGATGGGAGCAGCTTTGGAAGGTGTTTATCCTGCTGTGGATTGACCATGGCTGCTGCTGATGATGCTGATGATATTTTGCGCATGATTACTTTGCATGATCACTTCAGCCAATAGAGGCAATATGCCGTACAATGCAGCGTACGACAATACTTCAAAATAATGCATTATTCAACGAAATTGCAACCACGAATCAGAACAATTGATTGCAAAGAAGAACAATTGATCAGTTTTGGGGGTCAAGGTAGAAGCGTTCACGTCGCGATCCCTGTCAAGTAATACTTGGTATTACCTGCGAATTCTACCAAACACTTTGAAACCGAGCTTCTTCTTCTTTTTTGCGATTCTTCGAAGCACGATGGTCAGCTTCTGGAGATCGTTGTCTTTCAGCTCGGCTTCGAAACCGAGCTGAAAGACAACGATGTCCAGAGGCTAACCATCGTGCTTCGAAGAATCGCAAAGAAGATCAGTTTGCAAGAATGAGAATCATTACATGTATCGTGCATATATTCACTTGCCAGCCAAGGTATATGTTATTTATATAACTACAGACATTAGCACAACAGACTCATCTTGTTATGCTATGTAGGTACAAAACATTAATCCACTGAGCGTGTGTGGAGGTACAGTATTTCAAGGCAGGTGGAAAGGAATTAAATTTGTGATGCAAAATGGAACAATTACTTCTGTGATTGTAAATGGGCCGGGGAAGCTTGGAATGCACAAGTGCTCTTAGAATAAATGTACGTATTCGTAAATTCTGCCGTGATGTAATGGTCTAGCACCCAGGGAGATTGAAATGTAAGTTTCGAACAATGCACAGAAATGTGCAAAGAGCACACAGCTTTTTGTGCAAATTCAAAATCATCAGCGTTTCCTGAAGAAGTGAATTGCTGTCCCCTTGTCTTATGCCACCATTTTAGCACAAATGTGAGCATTTATTTTTCGCTACAATGGGGCTCTCTCATCATTTTACAGATTTGATTGCAGGTGAAAAATGGGAAAGTTTCTTAACACCCCCCCCCCATTGCAGCATTACACCTTTATCTTGTTACCTCCTGAAAAATGATCTTAAGAGCTGCATTTTTTAGATAGCCGTGTCGAGCGTTCTTGCTCTCTCCTTCATGCCATCAGTCAGAAGCCTGATGATGCCTCCAACACGGAAGGCGAAACGCCGTGAAGGAGAGAGGAGGAACGCTCGACATGGCTTTCCCCAAAGAGCAGCTCTTATGAGCAAGTATCATACCTGGAGCCGTCAAAAAACCTACATAATTTCATTGCTACCTTGTATAAGTGCGTGGGGTTTGCATGGTAAGCGTAGTGATACTTACGATTGGGTCCGCCTCTCGATCCATAGCGATGACTGCGCGGATTACTGTGCGTAGCAGCTGTTCCATTATTTCTTGGATTTGCTGTGTCACAGGGCCCTGTGAATATATGGACACATGGGGACCTTCCGTTTTAATTTGTACATTGCCAAATGGCTGCTGAGAAATCTTTACGCCAATTAGGATACCAATGTGGCTCGGAAGAAATTGTTTCTTGCCACACTAATGAATGTGATATCAAAGCAAAACAAACTGCAACATTAATAAACATTACATCTTGGCTTTGTACCACTCCATAAACTGTTATTTCATGCGTTTTGCAACCAATTTGTGTAGTTTTTGTGAAAGAAAAAAATCCTCAATGTTCTTCTGTAACAATTCAATACAAAATGATTTCGATCAACATTAAAGAAGTAATTTGGCGATCAATTATGACTCCACGTATTTTGCAACAATTAAGATGGACTTCACAAATGGAACATTAACAGTCTGGCAGCAGCGTCACGTTTTAGACATCGGATTTAACATTCATTCATTGTCAGAAACCGCTTAATCCTGTACAGGGTTGCGGTGAGCCGGAGCCTATCTCGGATTTAACATGTGTAGCATTTCTTTGTTAAGGAACGCATAACCTTGTGAAAAATATAATCCTCCGGTGTAAAATGTTGGGTTTCACAAGAACTTTGCAAAGCGAGTCTGGTCTGTCAGCACTACAAATAAGGTTACCAGGTTGGGAGCCTTTACCACTATAGGGACAATAGTTCAGACCCAGTCAATTTCAATTAAACTGGGAGGACCTCGTCCAGATCAGTGCATCTAAATCAGAAATTACAGTAGGATTGCCGCATTATATTTTCTAAATGTGCAGCGCAAGCACTGCGCTTAAGGAATGAAATCGTCCGAAATTAAAGTAAGCATTGACTGTGTAATTTAGTGTGGTTATATATTTTTCTCGAAATGTGAATGCTCTTCTTTCAAAGTTAAACACGTAATTTTATAATGAAGGCAATGTCATATAAATGCAATCTAATATAACATCTCCACGTGAACTCATATTGGTAATTAACTGCTTTTAGTTTGAAACAATTTCATATTAAGCAAGATAATGCAGTTGTTATAAGCGCATCGAGGATATGAAATAACACAGATACCGGACGCCTATAATGTATTGCTTGCGTAGAAATAGAGTATAGAGATGAATGAAAGTAGATCGTCTTGGGTGCCAGTCAAAAGTCAAGTTTGTTATTTCCTTGGTCACTCACACCTCCTGGTTTTATTCCTTTGCCTCTTAAACTGAAGCATTGTGAGTTTAAAGACAATCCATCGATAGTTATTGGTTGCTCAACGGAGCTGAAAATGCATTCAAGTCAATACGTACGGTGCCACAGTGGCAGATGTTCATTATTATGGCAGAAAATAGCCAGTGAGCTTGCCAGCTCTTGCCAGCAAACATTCCGACTAACATCGCAAAGAGGAGGAGAGGATCGTGAACATCTTGTGACAGCTCACAGATCTGAACAACGTTCACAGCAATTGACATTTACACCAAAACACAGATTAAGAGGAGAGAGGAGGAACGCTCGACACAGCTATCCCAAAAGAGCAGCTCTTCAGAGCAATTCTCATCAATCGAGATGTGATAACATACATTAATTGGATGGGATGATTCCAGCAAACTGGAATTGTACTTTTCCGTGTGCATATTGTGTGGCACCCTCCTGAATACATCTCTCAACATGCAGACTATGTAGTTGATATTTTGCTAATATTTAATGCAGAACCGGTCTACAAAAAACGATTACATATGTGTTACAATTAATATTCTCATTATAACGTGCGGCATGGAACGTTTGCTATTATTCTCTTGGGGTTGCATCAATTAGTTTCATGCTGCACTGTATTCATATTCCAGAGAACAAAGCACTCGCATTTTAAATTAAAAAAGCTAATTTAGTTACCTTCCTTCTTCTATTTAATGGTAAGATGTTATTTGTGTTAAACTTATTTTTTCCATCACCACTTGTTTTCCCCTGCTGGGCAATATATTGCAGCTATAAACTATCTACAGTTGTTCCCAAATGCCACAGAGCCACAGTCTGTTCTCTATCCTATACAAAGGTAGCCTTTGTGCGAGGAGATTTTTTTGTTACAGGTTCCTTGGTGAATAAACCAAATAATTAGATGTAAAGCTTCGTGGTTTTGAAATGAAGACTATAAAAAAAATCCATTTTGTTTAGAACCCAAATTAATCCTTCGGGCTATAAACTGAGCATTTTAATTAGGTGAAAATTAATTTGAGGGAGCAGACAAATACACAGAGATGGTTTTGAGAGCAACCACAGGGTGGCTCAATTGGCCATTTGTATCAAACAGTTCACCTGTAAATTACAACGGCTGGGAACTGGTAACTAAAAGAATATTCCTGTGAAATTGCTCTGCTCGACAACACCACCAAGAAAATTACTTTGATCTAGAATTCCACTTAATGTACCAGATATCATTCCCAGAAGGCAAGTAGAATACATATTGTTTTTGTGAACTTTTTGATTCTGAACAAATTTGCCACAATTGTTTAAAGCATGCCCCCTTTTGATCATCAATAAAAGGGGTATGTCAGTTATTTTAAGATTTGACAAGCATAACAAATCCTTGTAAATCATTAATTCATTGTCAGAAACTGCAAAATCCTATACAGGGTCGCGGTGAGCCGGAGCCTATCCCGGCAGACACAAGTCGCAAGGCAGAGCCATACCCTGGATGGGACGCCAGTCCATCACAGGGGGAAATTTATAATAATAATAATAGCATTTATAAAGCGCCTTTCACCCGAGGATCACAAAGCGCTGCACAGGGCTGCGGAGAGAACGACAAATCAACAACGACAGAGAACGGTAATCAGCAACAAATTATTATTAAAAAATGTTGGCCAATCAACCTATGCAGCAGCATGTCTTTGGACTGTGGGAGGAAACCGGAGTGCCCGGCGAAAACCCACGCGGAGACGGGGAGAACATGCAAACTCCCGACAGAAAGGCACCCGAGCCGGGATTCGAACCCAGGGCCTTCTTGCTGTGCGGCGGCAGTGCTACTCACCACGCCACCGTGCCGCCCTATATATCAATATATATAGATTTTTTTTCTGTCATGTTTCGTTGATTAATAACATTTATTTTCAGGTATTTACAGGACAGCTGTACTGTTACCGTGTTAATTAAGGATTGGTAATCTTTAAAGAACATTACTGGGCATATTTGTGTTGTACTCATCTCGGTTTTCACGGCTCGATTGATGATGGTTGCTGCTCACAACTTCTTTCGGGATAGCCGTGTCGAGAAATCTCCCTCTCCCCCTCGCAACGTTATGCCTCCCGCGTTGGAAGCATCATCAGGCGTTTCATGGAGCAATAACACTGTGTATTGCTGAAAGAACATCTCTGAAGAGCAACCATCATAGGTATGTTGATTTGCGGGGTGTATTAGGTATATTGGATAGGTTCTGCCAGTATCTACGTTTTTCTATAAATGCGGGCGCTCCTCACCTATCCTCCGCCAATGAAGACTAAGTGGATATCGACTTTAGATGTAAGGTAACTGCTCAAGCATTCCTGCAAAAATGATAACGAAGTGCTTTCATTTGAATTCTGAAGGTGTTTCCTCGTGGTCATGGGGGTAATAACAGACTTACAAAACAACTTAACATTTCATTCAACGCTACCAATTACCTAAATATACGCATATTTGCATTGCTCGCATGCATGTACTAAAGGTTAAGTGATTTCCTTTTAAAGTAAAACAGTTTATATATACTTAGCAATTTTAAGATTACGCTAGTCTTTATTTAGCTTTTTACATTATTGAACGGACATTATAATATTAGAAAGTAATAATAATGAAATGTTCGTTTTTCCCATCATAAGGCTTTTCTTATTTAACTCTGTAATGGAATGACTGAATGGCTTTTCAGAAAAATCTCCACCAAATGACGTAACCTTTTGGTGAAAGATCACACCAGTAATAAAAGTCTAGAAATATTTGCTGTCAATTTAAGGTCATACATAATATAAAGGGAGAACCATTGGTATAAATATTGAGTCTAAATTTGTACATCAATATTTCACCCTGTAAAACATTTTAAAAGTATGAAACTAGCCAATGTTACTATGTATTCATAAAGTACTGTGACACAGCCATTAGACCAAGTTAAAACACTGAGGAGGAAAACGGTGCATTACTACCAGATATGGGCCAAATTTTAACTTTGATGTAACATTATAATTCTCATAACGTATTTAACACTATAGCTGAAATAGGCAAGGTAAAAAAAACAGTGCAGTTTTTGGCATCCCCATGACATCAACACCAGACCTGTGACCACCCTGGGACTTGTTGGCACTGGTTATGGTGGCTCCAGAAGGGAACGTGAGCCGGTACGGTACGGTACGACGTACCGCTAAGGAAGTGGCCGAAGCATTCAGCACAGCACAAGTGGGAAGGCAGGCTGCGATACTACCGTACCGTTAAGACGTACTTTCACCCGCGAGTGGCTCTGGTACCTGATCATAAGTGCGCACCGTGGTTGAATGCCTTCCTCTGTTGTCATCAGTCCCTACTGCTGTCCTGTTTCTAGTGGCCTCGTGGTGGTGCAGCACCAGCCTCCGCTTCCCTCGGGCCTCTGCCAGTCTCGCTGTGCTCTTCATCTGCATCCCCGTCCATTCGCTTACAGCATCTGGTCTTCCCCTTCGTGGTCTGGCCCAAGCCCTCTGGCCAGCTGTACATTATTGTGTAATGGCCTTTTCAAGACAGCGTCAAGATTTGTGTGCATCCCATATTTCTCTGTTCACACTTTCCTGCATTTCCCTATTCCGTTCATTTTGTTGTGTTTTCCTTTTGCCCTGTGGATTCGCCCTGTAGTTCTTCCCTGCGTTTTGTAAAGCACGTTGTGCTGCATTGCAGTAAAGTCCCAAACAAAAGTTAATAGTATACGACTTTGACCTTTGTGCAGCATACGAATGCAAATGTTTAGAATTAAAAACTCGTTAGAAATGTTTTTGCCTTTTAATGTTCCATTGTCATAGGATTTTGTAAATTGTAATTTCGCTATTTACGTTATTTTCGGTCTTTTGACTCTCATTCAACACTGCACATCTCTCTTGCCTGTTTCAAGAAGCTCTTGTCTGGTTTTAAAAACAATGATTATCATCAGCACATGGGCAATCCGTTGCTCGATTAAGGCCTCAACACACCATCACCAGCCCCACTGCTTAAAAGCCGGTTCATTCCAGCTTAAATAAAGACTGACTGACTGACCCCCACATGATCCAGCGATGCCACAATCAGAGGTGAATTTCTTGGCATATCGGACTGTACGGGCTTACTTTCATCTCTGGCCACAATTCCTCTCACTCCTCCACATGGGCTAACCTCATTGCTCCAGCTCTATGGTGATCATCCTGTCGGATAAATTTCCTTTTCTTGCAACTCCCATATTTAATCTGCAGGGAAGCCTCCTGTTACTTGGCAATGGTAAGTAAATGGTAATTATTGCGCACAGAAATGTTTTTGTACGCAGATGAGGAATGAGCCCTTGAGATGAAAATGGGATTTTACACTTTACTTGGCTCAATAAGGACTGGCAAATCACAGCAGACCAGTGCCAGACATCCTTGCTGCACATTTAATACTCCAGAAATATTTGGGGCACCGAAGAGCGATTCTCATCAGAGACCAACGTTTATACTGCTATCTCGATATCCAGAAGATGCAAGCATCATCACCTGTTCAATGCTATGTAGAATTGTTGGTGACTAACTACAAATTAAAGAGATCATTGCTTCACTGTAAAAGTGTTTGCTTATCAATTATATTTTGCACCAATTCTTTTTTTACGTACTGTGGTTTAAAATTGCTTTCTCAGTGAACCTCCATAGAACAAAAAATATCAAGGTAGCTGCTGCAAAACATTTTCTGCACAATTGTTTGAAAGTTACATAACATCCACATGCACAGATAGAAATCCCACGCATTGTATTTGCACCATGAATAACAAAACAAAAGTACAGTATGCTAAAGCAAACAACAAGCTAACCTGGTTTAATTATACTACCCATCAATAATGAAATGTCATCAATTGGTAAGTTAAAGTACTAATTACTTGTTAGTTTTGTAACAAAAAATAAAATAACAAAAAGTCTAAGTGGTTTTCCGCTCTATCAGAATGTGGGATGGAACTCATCTCCTGTTCCGCTCCCTCAGCCAGTGGTGGAAATTCCACATCCCTATGGCAGAAGCCAGCCACCCCATAGTATAAATTTACTGCAATCACCTTCGCAATTTTCTCTGATTGCAAGCCACGCACCCTACTACCTCTGTACTAGCTGTTCAGACAATTGTTTAATCTTTGCTCACATTATAAGCAAAGCCAACAAAGAAAAGCAATATTCGCTTTAGAGACATGTATATTATTTTTATTTTTGGTGCCTGTCTGGCAGTATGGCCAGACATCATGCAGCATATCGACTGCCTCTTATGCAAAGGCATTTATTATGGGAATAACTGTAAAATAAATGTATCTGATTCTTATTTCCAGGGAATCGTTTTGTCCACATTTCAAAATTTACTTTTGCAAAAAATGCCACCATTGCAATCGTTCTTTCTTTTCCACACTTTAGATGAAAGTGTTCCGCCCATACCATTCATTTTAGGCGAGGTCAGTGCTGAAATCTATAATTTAATAGCCTTCACATATTCACATTTCCAAAGATTTCAGCGGTTCAAAACTGAATAGACGTATTTTTTGCTTAAGAAATAGCTTGATTTATTTGTACACTTCTCTACAGTTGGACTTTCTTAAGAGTAATTATTGGTATGGATGATGATAAGGTTGTACTGATGTACATTTTCACGGCTCGTGAATTGCATTGCTCAAAAGTCTGCTCATCTTAACGTTATTCTACCTTTGAGACGGCACGATTCAATATTTCATGCAGATTTGTACTGCCATTTCGATCAAAGCTGTTGGACATTTCCCCAATGTTAACAATTCAATGTGAATACGGGAAAATCTGCCACCAGTGTTGTGGCACAAGGTCTCATTTGCCATGGTTTTCACTGAGTTAGCAGCTGTGCTGGCCTACGCCTTGACACTTTACTATCTACTCCAAGGGCAAACGATGTTGAGATGTTATTTACTGCTCCAATTATACAAATTTGTGACCCGTTCTGTTTGGCATCACTTCAGCTCACGTTGGAACCTGCAATTTGTGCATAGAGACACATACAATGAATCCAGTGTTGGGCAAATAGCAGTGATAATTTAGTTTGTAGGTTTTCGCCAGCCAATATTATGGTTCCTTAATGATTTCTGGGTGAGGTCACATTATAATGGAACCGTATATCTGTCGCAAAAACCCTGCACTATCTGACATAATGAAACAAATTTGCACTGTCATGTATCGAAGCGTTTAACGTAGCAATTATTAATTATGATTAGTATTCTTCAAGATCGACTATAAAAAATATTGGCACGTAATTAAACACGTATACCGCTGACAACTTGAAGTTGTTTGGTCATGTCACATGGTGAAAAATCTCGTGATCTAACCTAAAAATATATTCTGAATCAATGGTGGTATTGTTAACTTGAGAATTGGTGTATACAATTTTTTACAATGGAAATAAATGTACAATGTAACTAATCAGTAGGATAGCTAAGAAAACACATACACTAATCAGTAGCTGTGCTGTTTTTCGTCTCCTTAAGCTTTTTAAGTTAACCTGTGAGTGTGTAGTGAATGTGGGTGGGCAGTGTGACACCAAAATTGATCAAGCAAGGCTTCAAGGCAAAGTAATTTCTTAAGAGACACAATCTAATTCCAGACCTCTTTTGTGGAAATCATATGACGCCAATGTGCTCGCTTGCTTCTAATAATTACATTACAAACTATAATACTGTGCTTGCAATCGGACTAAATAAAACTGTTAGGCTTCTTAGAAGTACGACATCATTATGGCTATTTGCCCCTTCTGTAATGGAATTAATCACATGCAAAACGTATCCATTACAAGCAAATCACGTTCCAATAAAACACTGATAAGGAATCCGTTACCTACAAATACAAACGACCACGACATCTTTTATACCAGCACACATTCCCTGAACACTTCCGTGCATGAATTTCTTAAACCAAAACCAATCTTGTTTTTAGTTTAATGTCATGTTTCCAGGGGATCCTCCCCAAATGTGTTGAAACATTTTCACAGCATTTCATATCAATCCTATGGATAAGAGCAATCCACCACACTGGCCAAGATTCATGGAAGAGAACCAAGCATTGATCAGTGCCACTGGGTTGGAATGCATTTGTTCATTCCTTTTTCATTGTTGAGATTGCTTTTAAGAATTGCTCTTTCAGAATAGTCGTGTCGAGCGTCCCTTCTCTCTCTTTTGTGATGCTTTCCACCCACAGTGGAGGCATCATCAGTGTTCTTCTAATGATATATACGTGAAAGTTGGGGATAATTGGTCTAGTTATTAAAGTCAGGCTTGTCCTCCCTTTTTGAATCAAAGAATGGTCGACTCATCGTTCAATGAGAAAGCAAGAAATTGAGGCAAAGGAAGGTAGCAGTATCACCACAGTTACACTGTGCAATGAACCCAGCAACCTGAGTTTGATTCCTGGTCATGGTTAACATTAATAGGGAGCAATATCTTTGGGGCCCCCCTTTCACCAACCTGGGCTGAACAGCGTGTTTACATGGGCGGCACGACGGCGCAGTGAGTAATGCTGCCTCCTCACGGTAAGAAACCCCGGGTTCGATACCCGGCTCGGGTGTCTGTCTGTGTGTTTTTTGCATGTTCTCCCTGTGCTCGCGTGGGTTATTGCTGGGTACTCCGGTTTCCTCACACAGTCCAAACACATACTGCTGCTGCCCACCCACCCACCCACTCATCCACCCACTCACTCTGTTTTACTCGCACAGTCCAAAGACATGCTGCTGCTGCCTAGGTTTGTTGTCCTATTGACTAAATCGCCCCTGGTGTAAGTTGCTTCCCCCTCCCCGCTGGACAATTGTTAAAAAGAGCTTCAGTACATATCTGAATGATTTTTTTCAACTTAAATAATAAACTGACACACTGGCGTGTTGAGGCTTTTAATGAGCAGTGTATCGACACAGGGCTGTAAATGATGTGCTACTTAGGTAAAATATAGTTACAGACCTGCTTATACGAAGTATTTCTAACACAATTTAATTTCCCCCCCCCCTCGAATTTGTTTTAATCAACATAATTGGCTCCAGCATAATTGCGATAAGATGAAACTTCACATAGGCGCGCGGGACGATAATGATCTGTAGAGGCTATTTTGCCAAAACATAATTTTTGCGTCAAATATAATCGTCGTGCATGTTAAAAGGCAGCAGTTAAAGTAGCCCATCTTTATCAGCGCAGCATACAAAATGGGGCTAATGGATTTAAGGGGACCTTCTACAACAAGCAGGTCATTACAATCTAACTGTGTATGCAACAACAATTGTATTGATTCGCATGTAGAGATAATTTTTAAAGTGCCAGATTTATTAAGTAACAGTTAACAGTTGTAACAGTTAACAGTTGAAAAGGAATTAAGTAACAGTTAACAGCTGAAAGGAATAAATTGCACTGAGGACGCATTACAATTGTACATTTTCGCGCTGCAGCTTCGCTCAAAAAATGCTGCGTTGGTAGTTTAAATACAACCTCAGCCTAATTACACAAAAGGACTCGTATTATGGTGGAGTACACGAGTTGGACACAAAGAGCCAATCCATTATTGACAAACCCTGCTCCAGGTAGCTGCGTCTAATAGATTATAGCAAAAGGTCAGATACTGACATGTTGGGCTTTTGTTTTTGTAATACACAAATCTATTAAATAACGTCTCGGGTTGAGCAATATGTGTGCAAAAGCAAAGAGGTGAGCTTTCCTCTTTGCTGAAGACCAAGTGGGCAACAGTGGAATGATCCTAACATTGGCTGGAGAAACAAACCACTCCACGTTCTTTGTCTCTTGGGGATGTGTAAATTACAATGCAGCCTGTGCAGGGCCTTTTTTGTTTTTGTTATGCTGGAATGCACACACAGCTACTTGCTAACACACACACACATGCTCAAGTCCGAATCTCCTTCTCTGTGGGCAGTGAGGCAGCTGTGGTGCAACGTTTTAAATTACCATGACAGAGTAAAAAGCACTTTCAGGTTTCCCCCACGTATTGTTAAAGACAATTGTAACGTTTTTGCAAAGCGAAGATATGCTAATACGGTATGGCAGCTTATCTGTGAAAAACTGTGTTAGTTATACGGAATTTAGCATACTCTTCGGCCATTCAATCACAGAGATTAAGTAATTTTCACAATTAAATCAGCACGCATTGTCACACTTTGAATATATTTTCAGACACCCTTACATCTCTGCTCGATCTACGTACCATTAAGCCCGAAGCAACCTGCTGCCCAGCCGCATGTACATCTGCAAATGTGCATCCATCCATTGTCAGAAACTGCTTAATCCTGTACAGGGTCGCAGTGAGCCGGATCCTATCCCGGCAGACACAGGGCGCAAGGCAGGGCTATACCCAGGATGGTAAGCCAGTCCATCACAGGGCACCGGGGGCAATTAACCTATGCAGCAGCACGTATTTCTCTCTGTCTCTCTCTCTTCCGATCTGCGTCTGCTCGGGGACATTTGTTCCCTCCTTGCTTGTTGTAGAATTTTTATTATTGTTTTCCTGTTGTTTTTTCTTTTATCCTTTGTCTTATAATTCGAGGCTATCGCTTGACTCTCAGTTTTCTGTCTCCCCGTTGTTGTTATGCCGTTCTCTCCACAGCTCGGATTATTTAAAAAAAAAACCCCAAAAAATTGTTGCTGATTTTCCGTGCTCTGTCGTTGTTGACATGTCGTTCTCTCCGCAGCTTTGTGCAGCGCTTTGGGACCCTCGGGTGAAAGGCGCTATATAAATGCTATTATTATTATTATTTGGACTGGGAGGAAACCGGAGTGCCCGGCGAAAAACCACGTAATAATAATAACAGCATTTATATAGCGCCTTTCACCCGAGGGTCACAACGCGCTGCACA
>JAZEWU010000012.1:3767595-3787190 GCA_036362915.1 Geotria australis
CGGGGAGACAGAAAACTGAGAGTCAACGTAGCCTCAAATGAGTACCTGGTGCGGTGTGTAAACATCCCTAATAGGGACACAACGGTGGTCAGGCGTGGTGCAGGCCACCCACCCCGTCACATGCCGTGCTGGCCTTTATAGGTGCTCGCTAACGGTACTTGACCCGACAGTCTGTAAAGGCTATACGGCGGATCATTGTCTTTGTTGGTGGAGGCGAGGAGGTGGGGGCAGGACTGGTTCTGCTATCACTCGCCACTGATCTTAACCACGGCCAGGAATTTTACTCAGGTTACAGGGTTCATAACGCAACGCGAGAACCGCTGAGCCACCATGTTCCACCCTGTTATAATACACCTTCAATCCTAGAGAAAACATATACTGCAGCAGCAGGTGGGATGCTTGCAAGTAAAATATAGACCCAACTTCTTCCAAATATTCTACAGAATTATATTGACACGAGCCTAGTCCTCTCACTTTATTATTAAATGTCAGCAGGGACCAGCATGCATTTAAAAGTATGAAATATTAATTAACCAATAACATCCCTCCATCTGTGCCCTATTGACCTTTTGTGCCACGTAAACTTGAACAAATGTGAATATTGGCAAATTTCACTTTAATACCCCAACAATGCGAGAACAGTATTCATTATCTCTCTAGCTACCTTCAGCGGGGCTTACGCTTAGTTCCAGCCACGGTGGGTTTTTTTTTAAATTATTTCTGCATATATAAATACATAAGGTGTATGTTTTATCACAACCAAAAGACAATTCATCATCCGAGGGCAGAATGTGGTTATTTTCCTGACTGCAATGTTGTTTGTAGGCTTTCCGGGGATATGACCTATACTGTCAAGTCTGATATCTGCAAGTCGCTCATTTTGATAACTTCTCCACTCACATAGTCTTCCGGGACACTATTTTTCACCAGCAATGCATTCCACACTATTCATCATTATCTTACCCACCAATTACTAAGCCCAGGCAGCCACCATTTTTCCGGATGCTGTTGGTCAGGCAAAAAAAAATCTATCACATTTTGTACGACCTCTGGTCTCAGGATGCACACACGAGATTCCTCAAATAGTGAGTTGCTCAACATAAAGCGTGCGCTTCGGCCATTAAACTGTCAGAGGACAAATCGTATATGAATGTATTGATAAATAAGCCACCTTTCTGGAAAACAAATTACCGTTGCAACTTCAGTTGCTTGTTTATGTCTCCTGTTTAAGTCCAGTCTAAATTCTGGCTTTTTCATTAGATCATTTGATTTGGCTCCGCTGATGAGAATCGTGTGGAAGTTGGTGGTGCTGTGCGTTACTATGTTTATGCCAGTACTGTGGCATGATTGACAGCTGATATAATGCGTATAAGATGAGTTTATAATGTGTCTGCAGTTCAGTTCATTGTGCGGTTTTAGGAAGTACAGTTCGGCATCGCATATATTCCTGTTCAACATGGATAAACACACCTATTATTTTTCTACTGACATTTGTTACATTTACATAAAATTAGCATTCATCTCAGTTACGTAAAATGAAGATGTATGACTCAGCAAAATGTATTTCGTACAGCCCAATGTACGTGAAAAACAAATGTGTCATTTCTGCAATCAGTATTTGTGACCCTCGGGTGAAAGGCGCTATATAAAACGCTATTATTATTAGTCATAAACCTGGTTGAAAGCAATGGTGATTATAAATAAATAAATTACAAGCGTGACATGAGCTCCTCCTGCTGGAAGTAATGTTTTTTAACATCAATAAATTCCAATGGGCTTCTTCTTCTTTGCGATTTTTCGAAGCACGATGGTCAGCTTCTGGACATCGTTGTCTTTCAGCTCCTTCAGTGGAAGACACTCAACCGCCTGAGAACTAGAACGGGACGATCAAAAGATGCTTTGGTCAGATGGGGCTACAAGACCGGCCCAACCACCTGTGAATGTGGAGAAGCAGACCATACTATGGAACACTGCCTTGTCTGTGCTCTACTACCCAACCTCTGCAGCTCAAAAGACCTTGCGGAGTTCAATGAAAATGCAAGGGGCTGTGTAAGAAAATGGGAAACTGTAATTTAACATCGCGCTTTGAAGAATCGCAAAGAAGAAGAAGAAGAAGAAGCTCCTTGGCTTCGAAGTGTTTGGTAGAATTCGCAGGCAACACCAAGTATTACCTCACAGGGATCGCGTCGTGAACGCTTCTACCTTGACCCCCATTCCAATGGGCAATTTAGCACGGCCTTTGACGATGTTATAAATGGCCACAGCGGTCAATGTGGCAAAGGAGAATGGTGATGAAGCAAGCAGTTATTTATACAAAAACGTAAACATGATTCCGTACAAATTATCGTATTCAACTACCTTTAAGATGTGCTTTTTCCCCTTTATAAAGCCACAGCTGGGGCTGCATCTTATTTTTTGGAGCATCTTGTAATGCAGAGAATATTGTAACCCAGTAAGCATGAAATGTTAGGTCAATCATTGGACCAAGAGTTTCAACCACGCTAACGTTGGTCCAAAGTTACATGTTTATGAGGAATATACACTAATAACAAGTACCTGGTGCAAATTTACATGACGAAAAACCAACTAAAATATCGCTCCTATGCAATTTGTAGAAAATTCATATGTAGCGTAACGTTCATAAAATATTGCTTTTATTTAGGTAGTTTTATCTTCTGAAGGTCGTTTGATTAAAAAGTCAGTGGCATGGTCAAATGTGTAAACACTGCTCTGTGATGTGCAACTATTTCAAACTTAGGCGAAGGAGAAAACAAGTTTTCATAAAAACGTCACCAGAGTGGAGCCAAGCCAAGATTGTTATTTAAGCAGAAGTAAGCAATGTCAACTACAAACTTTAATGCCCTTTGCAAGGACTGATCTTTACTGGATCAACAACATTTATCAAGTTCTTTCATAAATTGAACTCCATATTGATTTTCTTCCTCTTCTATAAAATGTGTGGGGCTTACATTTATCCACAATTCCTCAATAGAATTAATCCCAAAGTCAAGACTTTTGCATTTCAACTCAACACCAAGGTTAAACTAGAGACCACCACT
Source organism: Geotria australis (assembly GCA_036362915.1). Taxonomy (NCBI): domain Eukaryota; kingdom Metazoa; phylum Chordata; class Hyperoartia; order Petromyzontiformes; family Geotriidae; genus Geotria; species Geotria australis. The sequence continues at coordinate 3,770,655 of JAZEWU010000012.1, forward strand.
CACCACACTGTCGCTGTGCAGAACCTCCACGATGTCGCTTAGAAGAGCCACCGTGTGTTCTGCCTCATCCATCCGTAACAGCCACAGCTTGATGTGGTCCGTCATGACAGGCAGAAGAACTTGGCGACACTCTACAAAGCATCAACAAACAGCGGCAGCGGCATCAGCAACGTCTCGTTGAGTATGCGTCTAACTGTTCATCGAATTGTCAAAATTCATTCTTACGCTCGCAGTCGTCCTCATCACCATCATCGTCACACGCATTCTCAATCCGCTGCTGGATGAAAGCCTCCCCGAGCTGCCGCCAGTTCTCGCAATTTTGCGATGTGACAGTCCATGCGGAACATGTGCACGAGCCGCATCGCAATTCATTAGCTCTGTTTATTATTTTAGCATTTGTCACCACGCCGATTAGAATTGTGACGCAGATCGTGAGCCGTGAAGGCAGTGAGGTGGATGGCAGTTTGGAAATCGCGGTGGTAGGATAGACAATGCTCAAACAGAAACAGCACAACAGATCTTTCGTCCTTAATTTTTTAGTGACGTCATCCCAAAATTGGCTTAACGATGCACATATCCATCAATGAGTACCGATTCGCATGCCCATATACAAGTTTAAACGTGGATGATAGTTCATTATTTTGTACACATATGTGTGGAGCACCGGTCCTGGTACTAGGTCTGGATCTACCAGCTTGGACAACATATGCCTCCGGCACCATGGCAGGCTGGGGCGACATCTCGGTGGCCTCGCTGCCTGGGCTGACGCTCTGAACGCTGCCGAGAGACTCTCGCTCTGGCCGCAGTAGCGGTGGCCGGTTACGACGCACGCGAGGCATTCCGAAGCAGGAGCCGACACAGAGGAGCTCTCCGTTCTCTCCCCGTTCGACACCCAGACCGCTTCCAGCTCGCGGTTCACCGTCCCGCTACTTCGGAGAGTCTGCCCCGAACACCTCGCCTCGTCATACCGTTATATACGCCTAGCCCCCCGTGGCCACAGTCACCCAAGTTTGATTAAGCCGAGGAGCCACACACAATAGCAGCACGAGGGACGGTGCTCTCAAACAACATCACGTGGCCAGACGGGGTTACTGGGTCCCATGATCCCTCCCCTGGCCTCCTTGTTGCTGTGCCTTCACACATATATCTTGCAAGTAATAGCATCACATGACCCCGACTCCCGCTACAGGACGCTATACTGACCACTATAGAAACCATTTACTGAAGTGTATTTTAAACATCTAATCACCACGCTAAATTGTGACAATTCATCGAATCAACAGGGGTGACTTGGAGACCAGTGTATGACAAATTATATTGGGTGTGAAAAAATATTGTTTGTCATTGCATGCACCCATTTAGTGGAGGCTATTCTGGAATTTTCATTGTCAGGTTTCTTTGTGTGTGTGTGTAACTATAGGACAGCTTCAGGCAATGACCTCTACCCCATGTGCATCATTGCTATACAAGAAGAGCTGCATCACCTTTTTCACAATTCTGGAAAATCATTATATTAATAATAATAATAAATGCAATCCCAATGCTGAAAACCAAATTATGACATATGATAGTTGCTTTCCAAAGCTGTTCTTTCGGGATTTCCTTGTAGAGCGCTCCCTCTCTCTCCGTCGCGACGTTTCACTTCTGACGTAGGGGTCATCCTCAGGCCTGAGTTCTAAGTGTGTCTGGGAAAAGATTTTGAACAAATCTGCTACAAACGCCTAAAGTTGATTCATGAAGCAATAGAGATTGACAAGACACCAAAAAGCATGAATCGAAACCACGAATTGAGAATAAAACAGGTTTTACAATTAACAGTAACCAGTTCAAATTGTTTTACTGCAGGTAACTGTATAAATAGCACTTTTAATGAAACTCACAAAAACTCTTAGCAACATAGCCACAAATCCAGCCCCTGTAAACAACATGTGCGTGAGAAGAGAGTATGCATTAGAGAGATCACAGGAGGTGGACAGGGCAGCCGACCCCAGGGGGCATGGGCATAACCGCACATGAGCGTGGGGGGGACCTGGGAGAAAGGAGGTGTGACGGGAATGACCGGAGTACGGGTATAAAGGTGGACTGCTTTATAGACGTCAGAACAGCACAGAGGGCTACATATACATAGTACAGCATACTCAGCTTCACCTAGACACACTCGGAACTCAGGACGCCTGAGGATGCCTCCAACATCGGGTCGAGATAGATAGATAGATGTTTATTATTACAGCAGAAAAATACCCAGTGAGCGTGCAAGCTCTTTACAGGATTCCTGCGACACAACAAACACGCAAATTTACAAAAATAAGTAAAAACATGGGAGGCAAACCATTGCAAATGTAACCAGGGCTAACTGGTGACACAAAGGACAGAGAGGGAGCGCTCGACATGGCTCACCCGAAATAACAGCTTTGAAAAGCAACTGTCATGTATCGAGCCGTGAAAACCTACATCAGTACATATGCTACAATTACTATTCGACACATGAAAGCACTGTTAATGAACGGTGTGGCATCGAGCCAGTGGCAGGCTGCCACGGTGTCATGCTTATTGTGCTCTCACGGTTAGCACACGCTGCGACTCAGCTGATGCCGGTTAGATCCAACCTACGGCACGACGGTTAAAACAACGAGCGCGGTTCGAGGATTCGCCAGTCAGTCGATCGGCATGTTTGGATACTCCTACCCAGAAATGAAAGTAACCCGGTATGGTCCGTTAAGAAAGTAAACAAAGCATTTGGTACAAATGCGTGCGAAAGTGGGTTTGTGATTCGACAGTACCCGGTAAGAAATTTAATCTACTTTCACCCCTGCTCCTACCTCTTCCAAGACATCTAACCGGAGTGAAAGAGGAGACCAAGCTCCTCCCTTAAAGGCTTCTCCAGAGCTCCTCTCGCGGAAGAGCCTTCTCCTGACAGTAGGGAGAGCAAGCAATCGCAGGCTCCTATATGCTATTGTACCAAAAGTTATCTTTAAAGCACAAGGGTGGAGGAAGAGATGGCATACAATGGAGTTAATAGCAAATAAAAAAGAATTCAGAGGGCTGTGAGAGCAAGGGAATATAAATGATTACTTTAAACAGTCCTGGGCCTGTGGATTTACTTTACAGATATATACACAGACTTTTTGACTGATTGCCTCGAGAAAGAAACAAGACGGCGCATACTCTGGAGAAATACCGCAGCATTTTGAGCATTTGCAGTCTCGGGTCATAACAGGGGATCGCAAGACGAGCAACCGTGGAGAATCAGGCTCTCTATCTGGTATTGTAAAGCCATGCTGCTCCGATTTGCGTTCGTGTTTTTAAAAAATGATCGCGTCAAACAAAGTAAAAATTAGATCCGGATCAAATGATCGGTGCTCAACGAGCTGCTGAGAACACTAAGATGGGGTTGAGGCTATCCATAGGATAGCCGCTGTTGACTTCCCCACAAAGTGGTGTTTATTTTATCTACCCCAGCAGGATGATGGGTTGAGTCAACCCCAAAGTAGGATTTGGGCTTCCGATTGTGAGCTGTTTACCCGAGCACTGAACCACCTGTCTGGTCTAACAATGGTCCAAATAATAAATGATGGCTATGTTTAAATATAATAATCTACTTTTGTAACGCGCGTATTTTCTCCGGGCGCGTTGGCACCCGTTGATCCCTTCTATCACCTGTAATGTTATCGTTCTTTACCACGTTATTTCAGATAGGTTTATGTACAGCACGACAGTGCACAAATATGATGAAGGCACAGTGATTCGTGGCTTATCAATTGTTTGCAGCAATGCTTCCTGAACACAGTTGGAATTTCAAGTACTGGACACATGACACCCGGTTATCGGCATTCAACGAGTAAAAAAACACACACACCCCAGATTTCATATTCTACGGTACAGTTTTCAACAACACGATCATTTGGAAGCTATCACCCCTTATTAGTTTAGTCACACATTTGCGCATAATTACAAACCCTTAACACCCACGTGTGCAGAGATGTCAAAATAGGGAGGAGGGGGGGTGTCAGGGGGGGGTGCGGGGGTGAAATCAACAAAATAAACCTGATTCAACCCTGCTGGATGTGGGTGGTGTCAACACCCAGGTGTGCCTGTGTGACGGCGAAACCATTTAAAAAAATATTAGATTTGTATTGATGTAGATTGTCATGGCTCGATGCGTGAGAACTACTCTTGAGAGAGATGAGAAATGCTCGATCGACACGGCTATCCAAAAAGAACAGCTCTCAAGCGCACATCTCATTCTTATATTTTTATTATCATGCGTGTTGACCCCGGAAGGTAAAGAAAATACAAACGCCAAAAAGAAAGGCACTCAATTTGAGAGTTGAACCAAAGCCCTTCTTGCTGTGTATTACAACTGCTGCACACTGGTACCCAAATTGTGGTGCTGTTTGTTGCTGGCAACTTGACATTTTGGGCCCTTAGAAGAAAAGTTGGCATTGAAAGAACTCACCGTAATCCTTGAACAGAGCACTGTGCACGATTTCAGACATGCACAGCTGCTTCTGACGGATCAGTCGCTCAGGGGACACACTGGACATGATCCTCACAAGCAGCTTGCTGTTTTGATCAAGAGAGAGGGAGAGAACACATTGACGATTTGTGGTGAATTTAGAACGATACCCAGACACGTGTTATGCATCAAGGTATCTTAGTGTATTTTGGAGGGCAATTTTCGTGAGTGCGTGAATATACCATCTCAATGGACCACGATAGCATACAGATCACAAACTCAAGCAATGTATGTATTGATCGCGACGCAGAGAGGGGGAGGTTTCTACATGGCTATCCCGATAAAACAGCTTTTGAAAAGCAACTATTAAACAATCTATACGCAGTGAAATATTGGTGCTTATGACCAAATCACCGTGAATGTATCCAACGTCTTGAAATGCCTCCCAATGTAGTTCCACATTTTTGTGTGTAATTTATCATTCTCCATCTTTTAGAAATGGGACTCACCTAAGCTCCACTTCCTTGAACACCTGTAGGAGGTCTGGGATGATCCTTGGGAGGTATTTCAAAGCTCCACCCTGAACATACAGGTATAAATGTGTAAAGAACTTAAAATTGCTAAGAGCAACAAGTCAACAAAAAAAAACATTGTTAAAGTGACCATAATTCATCAACAGTTGTGTTTGAGCTGATTTCCATTTCGTTTGTACTGATGTAGGTTTTCACGGCTCAACATTTATTCGTTATAGAAGAAATTGTCATGTTTGATTAACCAAGTCATGTAACCAAAACGTTGTTTATAATAATAATAATAGCATTTATTTAAGAAATCAATAACCGTAAGATATGTAAACTAAATTATTGTAAGATTGGGGGTCAAAATAAATCAAGATAAATGTGGCCATAACTGAAAATCTCATCTCATCTCATTGTCAGAAACCGCTTAATCCTGTAAAGGGTTGCGGTGAGCCAGAACCTATCCCGGCAAACACAGGGCGCAAGGCAGGGCTACACCCAGGATGGGACGCCAGTCCATCAGAAGTGAAAATGTGCATTACTTTTGAAACCTGAGTGTTCAGTTCGGTTAAGGCATTGCAGTGCATTAGCATAGGAAAGCACTTTTATATGTAACAGCGTCGGGGAAGATACCTGAGCAAGTAGCAATTTGTCCGTTGATGTATTTCTCAACATGTCATTTAGAGAAATGAAAACCTGCATGATGGACTTTTCAAATGCATCCTTTCCTTTGCCTTCATAAAGCCTGCGATGAATAAATTGGGGTGACAAAAATAGAAAATTATTCCATTCTATTACATCGTACTCTAACCACAAACTACATTGTGTGGACACTCACGGTGTACCTCTGGCTTTGTTTAGAATTGGACTGACCTAATTTTAGCAGAAACATGATTGGTATTGTTCTGTGAATCGGAATAATTGAAGTTTTGAATGTGACCCTATCATTTACAAAAGAGTGTATGAATTGCAATTCTGTTCACGAATTGATTCTTACTAGCTATCTGTTTACTATTCGTATCAAAAGTGTCATACAAAAATGAATGCACGCTTTGTTGCCCTGTCTGTGTGGGATTTTGCCGGGTACTCCGATTTCTACCCACTATCCAAAGTCATGATGCATAGCTTAAATATCCTGGTGAGTAAATTGCCCCCTTTGCCCTGTGATGGACTGGCTTCGCATCGTGAGTATAACCTTGCCTTCCACCCTGTGTCTGCCGAGATGGGCTCTGGCACCCCACAATCCTGTAGAGGAGGATTAAGCAGGTACTGATAATGATGGCAAAGTTTTATTGTTATATCGTATAGTATTGCAATCAATAGATTTTGCCAGAGTAACAGACTCAAGAATCCACGTCTAATACCATATAACGGAGCCGTAGTGCATAACTGCAATCCAGCGCTTGGGAGGCAATGGTTGGTAGATCACATAGAGATTTGTGAAATTCTTAAACCTACTGGGTTATGAGCTGGCCAGGAGCCTGATTTATGCAGGTGGTTCATGAACCCATCTGTGTGAGCCTTTGTCCATTATCCCCTCATCTCTAATGCAGGATTTATCTGGGTAATCAAGGTTAAACCAACATAAAGCAAATAATAAATAAGTGTAAAATTATAAACGTCCCAATGCAGGATCCTCTTCAGAACAAATCTTGACACTCGGTGGAATTATGAGGAGTTGTAGCCTTTAGCTGTGAAGCGAACAGCAGATGACAGCATAGCAAAAGATTCCTGAATGTAACTGTGTCAGCTTTGAGTGTTATCCCCTCACATGTGTGGGTATTCTCTGAGTAACTAACTTCCTCCCACGTGAAGCCAAACGGTAATTTTTGGAATTGGTCAAACATCCCAATGCAGGATGCTCCTGAAATAAATATTGACCATATTCCTTTGCCGAGTAAGAAAAGGTTATTATTTTTATTATTATTTTTTCAGTGTGTGTACTCATACATTATTGAGTGATAACGTATACTTTAATCAGTCAGTTTACTGTTCGTTTAAAAGTGATCGCCGTTTACATAGCTGCACCCATCAACTTACTGCCCAAAGAGGATCCTGGAGGCAACAATGAACTTGAAAATGTACTCTAAGGCTTTCATGATTTTCAAAAGCTGGTCTCCGTTTTCCATGGTGGTACCGTCGTGGATCTTTCTCTTCAAGACTTTCGTGAGCTTCCTGAAAAGGCGAAACGAATGCTTGTGAATGTTACGTCTGGGTTTGCTGCAATGGTTTTAACAGAGCGCCCACTGCCCTGAAAGGAAATAGTATACAAAAGGTGACGTTTAGGACAATTCCAGAACTTTGGATTACGTATGTATTTTTCCAGATGGTTTAATATTGCCCCGTGACCACGTGGGTTGTCGCCAGGCACTCCGGTTTCCTCCCATAGTCCAAATACATGTTGCTGCATAGGTTAACTGGCCTGCGGACTAAATTGCCACCGGTGCCCTGTGATGGACTGGCGTCCCATCATGGGTATAGCCCTGCCTTGTGCCCTGTGTCTGCCGGGATAGGCTCTGGCTCACCACCACCCTGTACAGGATTTAGCGGTTTCTGATGATGAATGGAGGGATGATTTTATATTGGCGGATTGTGCTGCATTGTTGGAGGCAGAGACCGGGTCCATCCATTGAATGCTTTGAGGAGTGAGCAAGCACACACTTACTCATATGCCAGGGTAGCGCTGAAGTGCTGTCTGATGTACGCCTCCAGCACTGGATTAAAGTGCTGAAACTTCCTGTCGGCGATGAGCCCAATAATAAAAATCTGCAAAAAGAAATTACCAGAGTTAAAATGAAGTGCCGATACACACTGATTATAAGGTTATGACTGTGAAGCTGTGCTGGTGGAAAATGATTTATTTGCAAATTACCTCGCATCTAAATGGTTTGAATAATACATGAGCAATATAGCACTGTTATGTTTCTGTGTTTTATAGGCAAATACATACATTAAATGACTTTGCGCTAGATTGTAATAGACCAATTGTGAGGTGGAAATGTTAATTCAATAAATAGCCTGAAGGTTCAACGGTCTAGACTATCATGTACGGCACTTGTACATTGGCTTTAATGTTTAATCGCAGTATTGTTTAATTGCAGGCCGTTGGATTTTACATGCTACTTTGCATACCGATGTTGCCTTTATTGAAAAGCTTGTCTACATAACCATATTAAACGCAAATATTTCACCGATATCATCACAAACACGAGAGGTCTTCCAGCAATCACCCCTTTTGGTTATGTACGTTTTGGACGACTATTTTTGTATCCAGAACATACGGATGCTTTAGCCAGGGGTCAAATCAATTGCACGGTGACGAACAAAGTGTTATCACGATTTGAAATGACAGAGAGAAAAAAACACACATATGTCACAAACAATTATTTCCCTCAATGTTTACTAGAAGTGGCAGTGCTTTCGGTACAGACAGATTCGTAAAGAATTCTAAATGTCACCGAGCACTGACGTAAATTCAACTGACATGAGCTACTCGTACTTTGCAAAGATACACTCTTCATCGTAAAATATTCCAGCTTGGGACATCCACAAGCGAGTCAATGATCGTGGCCATGAATACCGCACAAACCTAGACAGAATGCACACACTTCGCTATTTAAATATCAGAACGTCATCAATTAAGACTTATCTGCGAAATATTAAAAACTTGAGGTGGCTTGGCAAATACTTTTGCTCATTAAGGTTAGGAAAGGGCAATGTGGATCATCCGTTAAAATGTTCACCTGACGTATAGAGCGTGTTCGCTGAAGGACAGCACGAGTGATATTGTTATCGGACAGCTGCAGGCCAGCCATGTATACATACACGGAGGTGACAGTTGTTGGTGAATCCAGTTGGGTTTTGATCTTCCCTTATAGCATGACCAGAGTGAAGGATTTGTGGTAAACAGGGCGATGTATCAAGCGGCGTTGAGGCAAAATAAAAGACCAGATGGACCTTTCCAATTAAGTACCACACTGCAGAGGTGAAACAAGGTTACAGGAGAAATATCCCTGCACCAGGTGAGAATATATACATATAATATATGTTGCCACATTGGAGTGAGGCTAATGAATCAGCTCTGGGTATTGAGCAGCACGGATGCTGTGGTAGCTAAAACTTAATTACGTTTGCTCATTGAACCTTTATTATAATATGATGATGTATTTGTTGTTTAACGGTGAGACCAACTCAACCCATTGAGACACATGACATAGCATAGCCTCTTTTACAAGGGCGACCTGGGTTACAATCCATTGCTAAATAGACGTATAGCAAGTGGCTGCAGAACTGCAGGACTATATTAAAATATAGTTTTTTAATAAGAAGCTAGAGCACACCTTTTCACCGACTCACAACAAACCGACTGAGCAGGGCTCCGCACCTCCGAATCAACGGGTGCAACGCGCCCGGAGAAAATGCGCCACGCGTTACAAAAGTAGATTATTAATATTATTTTAAACAAGAATACGGAACAGTATGTTCCTCCAGACAGCACATGGCAGACTTGAACAACTATTTGAAATGTATTCTGCGAAGTGGCCAGCACACAGAATCACTCCTGCTTTAATGAACAAGTCGTTGCAGATAGAGCGTTGATGTGTTATCAATTCCCTTGTGAATGTGACCTGTTATTACTTAAACGGGCGATCTTGTTCCAAGCGTGTAACACACGTTCTTATGACGTCAGGATAAAGGCCATATAGTGCTTTAGAGGATTTATGGTATTGCAAAAGTGGGAATTTGAAGCTGAAATTGTGTTCAAGTCGCATAGGAGTAATCAATAAGTGGGAAGCATAGCTGAAATAGGACATACAACCCTGAAAGGTTGTACGGATAAAATCTGCACTTATGAGAGATTCGAACCTAGTCCCTCAGTGCGGACATACATATATACAAATGTATAAAAACACTTGCTTCATTATATATACACAATATTACATAAAGTCACCACTTTAACACCAATGCAATGTGTCAGTTTCTTTTTTTATATTGCAAGCAGAAATTGCATGAATAATTGGGGAAGGCTGGGATCAAGGCTGTTAGAAGACCAACAATTATAAATGTAGAACAATTTTCTGGCCTTTGCCCAGGCCATTAAGTTGACTCAGAAAAAGGAAAAAAAACTAAGCATTGCAAGGGTTGCCATTTCAATTATTGCAAATTCTTACCAGTGCATCAAACACCAGCTCATCGTACTTGTCACTTTCAGAGTTCTCCATAGTGATGTTGAAAAGGGCATCCAGAGTGTCTTGCAAAAACTGTTTTCAGAAGAAAAAAAAGCCACGTATATTGACAATATACATTACATGCTGCTGTGATGTAATGGTTAGCACACTGGATGTGGAACACACGGTTCTCTAGTTTAAACTCCCAGCGCAGCGGTTACAAGCAATGGGTGTCTTAGTTCCATCTGCCCCATTCCACTCAGCAGTATAAAATGGGTACAATCACAATTCGTAGATCAGCAGGTCGCGTGTGATGGAGTTAAGTGTAAGCACTCCGATCTCTTCCCAGATGTCAGGCACCATTACTATTTACATTACCATTTTACGCAGTGGCGCATCAGTTAGCACACCGCATAATGAACCCTGGAGCCTGAGTTTGAGTCCTGTCATGGCTATCATCAGTGGCAAGTAATATATGAACCGGTCCTGGGGGTCCCCCTATTCAGCGTGGCGGAATATGGTTAAACAACTGTCATGATTGACATGGCATGTGGTAGCCTTCATCCATCAGTCCGTTGACAAAGAAATCTTAATTCATATTATAACATGCATATTAAATGATTCTGACAAAGTTGCGCAACGAATCTACACCACTTGATACAAGAGACGTCAATTACATTACCTTGACAACTTCTTCTCCGTCCACATTCATGAGCTTCTTGAGATTTTTCTCCAGCTCGGCAGGGTTGGAGCGCCATTTCAACAGCCCCAAAAGATCAACTGCAGCATCATCGGTCAACATGAAGTGACAAAAACAGGGGGTGACTCATTACAGTCCAGGTTATGCTTTTATTTCTGTTAGCGAACGGGCCAGGTGGCTCGCAATCAGAAGGTTGCGAGTTAAATTCCTGGATGGCGGATAACTCAGCCCATCGTCGTTAATTGGCCGATAACATCATAATATATAGGACGCAGTGCCTGGTAAATGTTGGCGCCGGCTAACTGTGTGGCGGTCTTCTCCCCGCCTCTGTGCCACTTATTCGCGTCTCTGAACCGTTCTCTTTTCGAATACGTTTGACACTGAACGAACATGTGCACGTTATACATTGTATTTACTTACCACTCCTGTAAGATGTTTTACCTCAAGTGAATGTTTCATCTATCTTTTACACACTACCACATATCATCTAATTAATGTATGTATTTTTATCATACTGTGCAACGATTTCATTCTTTGCTTGTTCTGTTTTTAAAGCTGGCACATTCTGGTAAAATGTTGAACGTTTAAAAATATAATTTGAATTGTGTAAATGACAAATCATAATCGTAATTTTGCATAGTTTTCGCTAAAATTTTTCATTATTTTATTGCACTGTGCTTTGTGGCAATTCGAACACGAAAAGAGCTCTATATATTAAAATAATAAATATCGATTGATAGGGCAGAATGGTGGCACAGTGAGTATCGCTGCTGCCTCATAGCAAGAAGCCCCGGGGTTCGATTCTTGGATCCCGTGCATTTATGTGTGGCGTTTGCATGTTCTGCCCATGCCTGTGTGGGTTTTTTGCCAGGTACTCTGGTTTCCTCCCACAGTCCAAGGACATGCCGCCCAGGTTAATAATATCGATCGGTTCAGTGAATGAGCTCGTAGAGTTTGGCCCTCACAGTTCTGAGTGAGCTTGGTGGAGCACACGAGCGTGGAGATGAGAAAGCGGTCCTTGCTGCTGAGCGACAGGCCGGAGCCTGAGCAGGCCTTGCTGGCAACGTTGTCCTCCACCTGCATGCGTGTGGAATGGCGCTCCAGGTAGGAGCTCACCTCCTCCATCTTCCGGCTGTCACCCTACATCCACAGCCAGGGGCACGGCCACAGTGGCAATGGCAGATGGAAACCTCTCTTGGCAACTCCCTCCATATCCTCTGATCCTGAGCTGTCTAGTTCGTTTCACTGGGTGTGCATCCGCCCCCACCCCCTGTCAACTACTGTTACATCGCCAATCAGCATTTTGGTGGTTGCTCTTCAGAAGTGTTCTTTCAGGATAGCCGTGTCGAGCTATCTCGCTCTCTCCACCAACCTGCATCAGTACAATCAGCATTTTTTATATTTACATTTCTTGCCCCAACCCAACGTGCTTCCTTCCAGAACTTTCTTCATCAAGCTTTTACCTCTGAGAATACTGAGAATGTGCCAAATCAACAGGTATTCTGGGTTTCTCTCATCAGACTTCTCCTTAAACCTGTCCTTTCTCTCCATCCACCTGATTTTCTTCACTCAACGCCATTCCCACATCTTAAGACGCTCCAGTCTTGTTATGCCTTCCTTTATTACACTCCAAGTTTCTCCTGCATACATCCAACTTTAGTTCTAGAAATTTTCTTGAAAGAAAATGATTATTCGGCTCTGCTGCTACTGTGTTGGCATCGGTGCACAAGCACGAACAGCAAAAACTCAACACTGCCGAAATGTCACCGATTATATCTTTCCCTTTTAGGCAGTGTTATTGGCAAACGTGTTGCATTCTTTGTTATTTGTGCTGGCTGGGACACCACCCCTGGTGATTCCGAATTAAGAAGTTCAATCTTCCACAAAAGTAAAATGGGTGGAGCGGCGGCAGCATAGTGGTTCACTCACTGTGTTAGAAACCCTGGTGGTGACCTGCAATTGATTCTCACGCTCGGCTAACATCCGTGGCGAGTGACGTCTGAACTCTGGTCCTCGATACTAACGGTCGTAACCACGGGGGGCAACCCAGGCATTGCAGGGGGCCCCCCAAAAGGGGGGTAGGGGGCATGACCGGCCGACTGGCCGAGCGACGTTCGGCATTAGACAATTTCAGAAGACACGTATAACGCCGGTCAATTTCCACACACACTGTAATGCCTGATGATCCGTCCAACGTGGGAGGGTAAACGTCGTGCGGGAGAGAGGGAGAGCGATCGACACGGCTATCCCAAAAGAACAGCTCTTAAGAGCAACCATCGATTTCAGAATAGTTTCACAATTGATTAGTCGTGTATATAAGAATGCTTGGCGCTCTGTTAAAATAAATTATTACAATAGTAACGATAAAAATACATAAATATTTTCACTAAAATAACAATAATTATTAATCTTCTTCTTTTTTGCGATTCTTCGAAGCACGATGGCTAGCTTCTGGACATCGTCGTCTTTCAGCTTGGCTTCGAAGTGTTTGGTAGAATTCGCAGGCAATACCAAGTACTACCTGACAGGGATCGCGACGTGAACGCTTCTACCTTGACCCCCAATAATTATTAATAATTAAGGTGTTCAGACCCTGCTCCAATGGAATCGCCATTGTCTGCGCTGCCGCTGTTTAATACCGCACACCGTGTTCACGTATTCCGAATGCATGAATGATCGCAAGGATGTACCAGACCAAGTGTACCAAGCTTAACGATGCATTAAACCACCCGTGTTAAATTCCAGCTGGCAGCCTTGGCTCGATAATGACTTACTGGGTGTATGAACATGCATAATGCGACACCACACTCACAGAATGTCTCCACGCAACATGTAACACACACAGAAGTTACCTTGTATATGAAGAGATCGTGATTTCCATCTTGAAGTGTCGTCCCATCCGGCCGCATCAGTTTGACAAAACACATGGCGAAGTTTTTTTCACCGCGGTCTTTGGCTGTTTGCGCCCAGGGACAGACAGACAGACGAGCAACGTGCATTGCAATGCGAAACATGAATTTGTCTCCGTTAAACTTTCGTTCCTTGCGTTGTGTGTAAATCGGCACTCACAGTCCTGGGATGAGCGGTGACGGAACGTGAATCTCAAGTGGCTCCGGTAAACGTCTTCGATTGCAACAGCGACCTGGACAATAGCGACACTGCATTTACACTTCTCTCGACCTGCTCAATGATCCTTTAAACATTGAATACATCGTGGTGAATTTGTAATCAAGTCAAATAATCAGCAAATGTGGTGTTTGTACTGTTCTTGGAGCGCGGGACCATCAGCAAGGTGCTACGTTTAATGGATACAGTCTGCGGTGATTTGACAGCAGGAAGTGATGATGCTGTGCGGTTTTACCCAATATAGGTTAGTTCACAAGTTGGACCGTCACGCCGGCACGCATGGCCTACTCATTTTCTACAACGTCACCTTATATTCAATGTTCAGGGTGAAGCAGACAGTGGTTCATACAAATTAACCCTGGCGCCTGCTAGGTTCAAGTCGCGTAACTCGGCAACAAGCGGCAAGCGCGCTACTGCTCGACCATGTCACCAGCCGTTGTATGTTTAGAAGTAAATTATATGACGCTAGAAATGTAAAACCGTACGTGCAATATTACACAAGAGCATCTTCTTATCCGTGACGATAATAACATAGAAAAATAAACTTGAAAAGGAAGAGAAAAGAGGATATAAGAGAAATAGGGGGAAACGGATGGAAAAGGAGTTGACCAATGGGAGCACAGGGTCAGGAAAGATGAGAAGGAGGAATAGGCGACATTAAGGGTCTCAATGCTACATGGAGAAGCGTCTGTTTTCACAGGGGGCGGAGAGAGGTGAGGGATTCGGAGTGGGAGTGGCCACACAGAAGTCACGTGATTTGCGGGAGGCTTGAGCTGCTTTAGAGCCTTCTTACCTTGACAGTCTCAAACCACTTTGGTTGCTTCACCTGGTAATATACAATTGACTTGTATTCTGTAATGGGCTGATCGCCAGCGCCAATCCAAATGACGTTCTAAATATGAGAGTAATAAACAAAACAAAAATGCAAATGTTAACATTAATTACTTTTGATGGCAAATGTGGAAACGTTCCGAGAAGCTTTCTGTTTATTGACAAGTTAAACAAATGCTTCACAGCATAACAATGAACCATACTGTATGTGTAAACAATATTACGTATGCAGAAAACGTCAGCTGATCAGCATGGAGCCAGTGCACAGTTGCATATCTGCATCACCGCTACTATCAATCGGACCGTCACATTTATTTTGAAGGTGGCCTAAGTTAAAAGGACCAGAATGCACTTCTTCAGGAAATGCTGATGGTTATTCCATAATGCCCAAAGGCTCGGCGATGTTTGTGTGTTGTTTGAATGATAATAAAATAATAAGAATCATACGATTTACAAGACACGCACAAATTCCACGCCTGGTCGTGGACAAAACACGGATACGGAGGCGCGAGGATGCCGCAGAGGGTGCGGGAGTCAACGGCGCCAACCCGCCAGATGCTACTTTCCTATATGTTATGAACTTATCGGCAAATTGATGAATGAGATTTTTTTAGTTGTGGCAGAAAACCAGGGAATCCGGAGGAAACCCAGGAAGATCAGGGGGAGAACACACAAACTCCACACAGAAAGGCGCCCAAGGCAGGAATCGCACTGCCTCGGGCAGGACTGTCTTTCTGTGAGGGACCACCCTGCCGCCAATATTCAATTATTGAACCACTAAAAAACATCTCTGACACTTGGGGGCACATTTTACTTAAACCGTATTTCGGAATCATATTAAAACTCACGAACGGCACGGTGGCGCGGTGAGCAGCACTGCTGCCTCACAGCAAGAAGGGCCCGGGTTCGAATCCCAGCTCGGGTTCTTTTCTGTGGGGAGTTTGCATGTTCTCCCCGTGTCCGCGTGGGCTTTCACCGGGTATTCCGGTTTCCTCCCACAGTTCAAAGACATGCTGCTGCATAGGTTAATTGGCCTGCAAACTAAATTGCCCCCGGTGCCGTGTGATGGACTGGCGTCCCACCCTGGGTATTGCGCTGCCTTGCACCCTGTGTCTGCCGGGATAGACTCCGGCTCACCGCGACCCTGTACAGGATGAAGCGGTTTCTGACACTGAATGAATTGATACTCACCTCCAGGATTTTTCCGGTCTCGTCGCACACCACCATCGTAACCTCCACGTTCTTCTGTGTGGTTTTGCTGGAGCCCTTATCAAACTCTCCCTGAACGAGCGTTATGTAAACGTCATTCCTCACATCGCCTGCAGGAAGAAAATAGTAAAGGCAACGCTCATAAGTTTTGTCCATTAAAAACAGTATCTCTGAAACCACACTTATTTTCAATATGTATATACAATTCCAGGGACAAAGGGGCTCTGACGATACGTTAGCGGTTACAGAAACCTGGCGCAAACAGAACAAATGAAAGTGGGATAAACACGCAATGTAGATAAGAAAATATTATCAACATCCACTCCATGGCTATGTAGTGTGTATACGTATTTGCATTTTGTACGGCACTGGGTTATTAATGCGGTGTGCTAAGGGTTCATGTCTACATGAACCGTTCATGTCTACACAAACCTTTAGTCTTAGCTGGCTTTTATTACAAACACGTAAACAATGGAAGAACAAGCCAAATGTGATAGGTGTATTATTGCTGCAGGGAAATACCCAGTG